>ML786277.1:181732-202395 GCA_009831015.1 Picea engelmannii
GTCACCTCCCCATCTTATGCCCATGCACCTACCCTTATATTCGCCGTGCAGCCGCAGCATGGAGCCCAGGTGATCCTCGAGAGTTTTGATTTTAATACCCCATTTCGTCAAATAGCTGAATAAAATGGCAATGCTTAAAGGCACTTAATGTTTTTTTCTAATGTATTAGAGTCAAGTGGTGTTATCATTGAGTTGTTTGTAAATATGTGTTTTGGTGGGGAAACATGGTTCTTGGCTTGTATAGTCATTCTATCATTTTGTGTATTTGGTTGGGATTGAGAGTGATGCCTTTTTCACAACTTGGTTTTGTGGTCTTTCTTAAGTTGGTTTTGTTAGATGCTAGCTTAAAGTTGGCTGAAAAATCCTTCAGGAAAATTATTATGAAAATAATTTGAAGAGAAGTATTTATCTCCACTCGATGTAATTGTTGTTATTTATTTTTATAGATTAATTTTCGTGTTTAGATCTCTACGTTTGATAAACTTAATGGGCTTTTTAATGATCTCAATGTGTTTAATAAACTTGTAGGTAGATCCACTACCTTGTATTCTAACAAATTTATGTTGTGGTGATGACTTAATAAAGAAACCATTATAATGGAAATTGTTGATTTGGTACCCTCTGTCCAATGAAGGGTAATGGGTGTGTTATAGTGTGGTATAAAATCTTTTGTTTGAGCTATTGGACCTCAAGAATAGGTTGGTTTATGTATAAAATTAAGTGGCTTTAAAAACACTACAAAGAAGTGAGGAATTGCTATTTCTAAAATTACATCTAAAAAAATTATGATTGTCGCCATCAGTGGATCCACTAATGTGGGGTAGACACTATTGATGATTACAGTTGCATGAGACATCCTCCAGGACACAGACCTGAGAGAGAGCCCCTGAGTTGGGTGTGTGGTTCCTATCTGAGACAGAACTGGAATGTTGTGTTGACCTCCTCCTTACAGAGAGTTGAGAAGAATTCCAAATGAATCTCCTATGTAACGCAGTGAGAAAGAAGATATGATGAGTTGAACGTGCCTGTGGCTAAGCACAGGTGAGCGTGTGAGTTCCCATGAGCTGGGTGCATCGTTCTGAGACAGAGATGAAATGATGTATTAGCCTCCTCTAAGAAGAGAGTTGAGATGATGAACTCCAGATGACTCTCTTGTGTAATGAAGTGGGAAAGAAGATCTCTTGAGTTGGACATGCTTGTGGATGAGCACAGGTGAACATGATCCTAGTGGTTGAGCACTAGTGAGTGTGGTTCTCTTGTGAGACACAGTGAGATAGAGATGTCGACATCCCTGTGGATGTGCCCCTAGTGGCTGAGCACTAGTGGGTGTATGAAATCCCTTGCTATATTGTTCAAGAGTTAGACTTACCTGTAACCCTATTTGTAATGTAAAGGGTACATGTCGGCCCCACCTTAATGTAAAAAATAATTAATATAAAAGATAATTAATATGGTAATTATTAATTATATTTTGAGTTATTGAAGTCATCCCTATTGTGTCAATAGACACATCATTTGATGTGACAAGTCTTATATAAATAAAGGTGAATCCTCATGGAGGAAATACACTTATCATTGTGTCATCTCATGATTTCAAAAGTTGTGGTCCGAAATTATGAGAATTACAACACCCTCTTGTGTGCTAGGTTTGGTGATGGTGTGGGAGGTCTTTCTCTTGAGGAATATAGCAAATGATTGGTTGGGTTTCTTCCCTTGTTGAGAAGGGTTTCCTAGGATACTTCTTGTGTTCTTGTGCATGGTTATTCTTCTTGTGATCTTGGTTTGTTGCAGTAGTTATGGTTCAAGTAATAGTTAAACAAAAAAATTTAAAGAGAATACATGAGCCATAGCTCATTGAAATTCCAACAGACACTACTTCAATGTGAATAAAAACTAGAGAGATTGTGGTCATTGTTGGATAAAATAGTTGTGGTTGAAATGAGTTTCATTAGTCTCAATTTGAGGCATCAATTTAAGTGGAGTGTGGAACATTAAATTCTATAGCAAAGTGTAAACTTTTGAAAAAATTGCTAAGTGTCATTCAACTTTAGAGAACAAACAGAAACATGAGGAAGTAAACACAAAGCGAGAAAGTAGTCCCTTAAGAGGATTCTGGTGAAGTAATGACTTAACACAAAGTGACAAGGTAGTCACCTACACAAAATATAATGGGGAATGACTTAACACAAATGATGGAGTAATCACTTAGTTGGATATTGATAGAGTAAACATGTAGTAATCACTTAGTTGGATATTGATAGAGTAAACAATGAGGATTCATACAGTCTCACACCAAGTGTCCTAACTGATTACAATTATAACAGATAATCGGTCCTCTTCCTCGACCAAATCCTCATCCTCGTCCACAACCTATGAATCCTCTTCTTCCTCATTGATTATAACCTCACGGAGTATTACACTGCCACATTCCACCTTCAGACTCTTCTTCACTTTGAAGTTTGTACGCAATCACAGTGCGTTCTTTCATCAACTCAAGTGTGCAATAGTCCTTTTCATTATGTCCCACAGACCTACAAAAGTTGCAAAACATGTTCCTCATAGTACACTGATACTTTTGCATCAACGGGAAAGAATTCAAATGATGACCCAACATATTATATATTTCACACCATACCCCTACTCTTGGAGGCAAGGGATCCAGGACTCCTATAGCCATATATTCTCTAAAAGTTGGACACTCATTCTTTTGATGACCTTTGGTTCTACACGTAATACACCATAATTTCTCATGCTTTTCTTTTCTTTCACAATATCTTGCAACTAAATCGTTAAGGCCACTAACTGCAACTAAAACTAAGCCATCCCTAGGATAGCCTCTCTCAGCGGGGATGATTCTAGCTTCATAGAAATCACCAATTCTTCTAGATGCAACGTAATTTTCTGTTGCATCAAAGGGAATCTTATATGTGGTAACAGTCCTACAATGAACCACTCCCTATGTTGTTCATCCGGAATCTAGAAAATCAATCTATCCTTCAACATATTGAACCTATGATCATAGTCCCACATTGATTCAGGAAGTACCTGCTCGATCTCCTTTAGTTCAGTAATACACTGTGACTCATACTTCAACTTCTTGAATTCCTTCAACAATGCTTGCCTAATTTTTGCCAACATCCTCGCGTGTCTCGTAGGTGTAATAGATTGAAACTTCACAAACCATAGCAATGTGCGCTCTCAGAACATCCTTGCCAACTATGCAATATTCATATCATCATCCCGAATGTTCTTCATGGCCCATACAACCTCACAAAGAAGGACATGTTGATCTGGATCCTTTGTCCTCGCCCCACTGAACACAGAAATCCTCATAGTAGAATCTACTCCTTCCATTGTGTTCCATGCAATACTGTTCTTCGGTGATACTACCATAACTATCACACTACTTCCAATACTCTGACTATTGCTACTGCTACTGCTATTACTAACTACAATTTCTAAAGCTTTAGATCTTACCTTAGTTCCTGGAGACACACATGGGATCGTGGGTTCAATGTAGAGTCTGGTCTAAGTAGGGATACCTTCTGCTGGACTGAGTTGAGTTTCCTTCTCCTATGTGCACGGTAATCCATTAATATGGAGTATTACGCTAGTGTCTCTTTGCTCAACCTTAGTGATTTTCTTTTCTCTCTTAGCCACAGTTTTCCTTCAACCATCTCAAAATCTCTTTCCACTACGCAATACCCCAATATCTTCTTCCATAAAACTTTCTTATTTTCTCAACATGATCATCCCATCCGCTCCTTATTCATTCTTTTCTTCATCCCTCTCATATGCTCAGACCATCCCCTGGTCATCCCCCAATCCCCCTATGTGCACGGAAGCACCTAACAATCAGATTCCATTCTCATAATTCCCTTATCACACAACAACATCTTAATCCAAGTAGACATTGATCTCAAGTATCTTTTGCATGGACCCTTAAAGAATTCTCTTTCAGCAGTACTATACGAATGGGTACAATCTATAGAAAACTCATCAATGTAACCCCCCAATATACTATCCAGCCAAAAATCAACTGCGTGTGATACCCAATTGCTTACAGTATTCACTTATCTAATTAATTCAAGAGTCCAAATCCTTGGAACGCCCCCGCGGAATGTCGTTCCACTCTTCTCGACTAGCTTTTCTAACCACTCATCCAAAACATTCGAGAAACCAACGAAGAACATTTCATGAAAATCTCTAAAGACATACCTCTGTAACCATTCTTTTGAACTGATCCATGGATTCTTATTCTATTCTCTGGAAAACTCGCACTCTTTCATATCCATCCATCATACAATATCTTCCTTAGTCGGCCTCCACATTCCCCTCAGTTATATATCCCAGTCCCGATAATGGAACCATTTGTTGATGCTCAGTGGGAAGACCCAAGGTTCAATAGTAATTCACCAACAAATCCCAAGACACCAGCCCTTTCGGCATCACATGCAAGCAAGTGAAGTCTCACCCGAGGAATCTATGGGGATTGCAGGAACCATGCTTCCAAATTCATGAAGGGAAGTGAGATATTCATCCTTAAACATTACACTTAACATTCATTCATCATGTGCACAGTAACCCAAAACAATATACTAACATATAACATAACCATTCAACCAGTGCGTAGAACCATCAAAGAACTGATATTAACCATTCATTCATATTATTAAGTGGGCACAATAAACATAAAAAAAAAGCAAACACATCACAACAACACACCAGAACACCATATTTTAACACATCTCACCCCAAACTGGGCTACGTTCATTCAAGATGTAATAGTTCTACCCCCATTTCCCTAGTTGTTCGCACATACAGTGCACACTAGTTCTTCATTTTCTCCAAAACTAGACTCAAGCTCAAGCTCAACACGTCTTTAAGTTCTCAAGACTCAACTCTCCAAACTCAGAACTACTTATCTACCCCAACCCATTACATATTTATACATTACATTAGGGATTAACTGGTTACAAAATGTCCCAAAACTTCTAACTAACTTTTGCGTTTCACGTGCCAACTGCTTCTTTTCATTCTTCTTGGTGCATTGACCTCCTAAAAATGTGTTAAATGCCTACTTCCACGTGCATTGGTCCTTTGCGTAGTTCCCAAAATGTACCCAAAATGAATTGCTCCAACAAATACTTGGAAATCTTGGATGTCTACAACAACATCTTCACAGGACCATTGCCAATGGACATGACCTAGTTGATGACTCTCAAGCATCTTCCCCTTGGAGGGAACTACTTTTTTCATGCCATTCCTGCTAAGGATCATGGTTGGACTAAGTTGGAGCATCTTGTAGTCTCTGGAAATGAATTGAGAGGAAAGATTCTAGGAGAACTAGGAAATCTCAGTCAGCTTCAAGAAATTTATATGGTTTATTACAATGAATTTGATGGTGGAATACCTATTGAAGTTGGCAAGTTGATGAATCTTATTCATCTAGATATGTCAGAGTGTGGGTTATATGGTCTGATTCCTTTGAAGCTTGGTAATTTGGTGAATTTAGGCACACTATTTTTTCAAGTGAATAGCCTCTCTGACCCAATTCCTCCAAGCCTAGGGAAACTCAAGAGCTTGAACTCTATGGACCTTTCAGTCTATACATTTGATCAAGTCATCCTCGAAAGGTAGAGAATGTGGGAATATTTTTCGAATTGGATCTTACCCGAAATCTTGGAGAAGATGTTGAAATTAATACTGACCCTTCCCAACTCCTTCACATTGTATGTTTTGATCAAAATTTCTCCCTCGAATGGATGAATGAACCAAAAAGAAAATATCAGCCTTTTTTAATTAAGTACAGGCCCATAAACCTGGAGACTTTTTTTAGTATAGTTGATTTTTGGAAATTATCTTAAGCTTTATTTCGTTATGGTTCTTATCTTAACCATATTAACTTCTTCTTACACTATTTATGTTAAAAATATATTAAAAATAAAAATTTAAAAAGAAAATATTTAAAATAAATAAATTATAATGACTTTATTATAATATATTTTATTTTATTTTCAATTTTTTTATCCTATTACACTTTCTCCTTAAATTTAAATATAATATTGTTTTTAATGGTATGAATATTTTATAAATTTACTTCTTTTTTATTTTCCAATAATTTAGCTAAGACTTAACATTTTTATGTCAATTCCTCTTTAGTTATAAGTTGTTTTAAGTAGAGTTTGAAACAATTTTAAGAAACCTCCTATATTTTATGTTAATTACCACCTAGCTCATCCACCTATCCTTCGAGCTAAGCCACCTATTAGTCCTTCCAATGTCGTTGTACTTGCCAATACGATAGCATTAAAGGCCTACACAATGCTCCTCTGTCTTTTTCCCGTCTGAGTCTCCCTACTACTCTGGGAAACAATAGGGGGAATCCTGTGAGGGATCTGATGATCATATTATCCCAATCTCTATGTTGACAACATCAAGGTGAATTTCCTTGATTTATCATCGAAATAGGATTATGGTGCATTGGCTTTAGTGAATCAAAGGTTACATTCACTTGTTCAAAGCAACAAGCATTATGTTTTGAGAAGACAACTTGGAATCGCGAGGCAATGTATTTACTTGGAATGCAATCTAGAATGATGGGAGGCATTTGATCCCACAAGGAAACATTGGATATGCTTATCAAGGATCTTGACTGATGAGTGTTTTATTTATGTAGATAAGGATTCTTTGGTAGCTGGAACTAAGTTACTTGTTTTTGGGAGGGAGGTGATAGGATTTGTCATATGGAGGAACAATATTTTGACACACAAGTGGTATAAGGATTTTTGATGAATATATTTTGTTTTTTTTGGTTCTACCATATATAGGTAAATTGTGATTGTAGTAGGAGGTTGTGATGCAATTATGGGTGTGATTAACTCTACAAAATTTTATAATTTAAAGTAGGGCACTTGGAAAACATTGCCAACTATGTATTCCCTTGAACGCTTTGTTTTGGGTTTTTCATGGATGGAAAATTTTATGTCATAGGAAAGATGGTAAGCAACATCGAATCTTCTACATGTGGCAAAGAATTTAGTCTTGAAACAAGAAAGTGGAGGAGGATTCCATACATGTTTTCTAAAGGTAATTCAATTTATCGAGCAATATCTTTACTAACTACAATAAGTATAGTCATGAAAAAACTATTGATATGACAAATTTGCTATACAAGCATTAAAAAGTTTGAGACAATTTCTTTAGAAAAATACAACAAACTAACAACTCATCTTTAATAAGAGAAAGCATAAGGTAGGTGGGCTAAAATGCCATTGTTTTTATTCATTTTCAAAAAAATATTGGGGGTTAAAATGCAAAAAGTTAGTAGTTTTTTTCTTTTCACCCATAAGGTAAGCACATGGAAGAAAAAAAAAATTCTACTAAGCACAACTCCATTTTAATTTGGTATATCTTGTGCATTCTTATCAGATTTCATTCCACTAGTGCCTCCAAGAAGATCCAATCGATTTTTTCTACTACCTCCAAGAATACAATGTGTATACATGATGACATCAATCTTGTGCTCAATAATTGAAGCTTCAATTAGCCTTATCCTTTATGGGGATATGGGGAGGAACCTTAGCCACCTCCAGCCAAAGAGAACACACAAAATGTGTTTCATGGGAATACATTTTTGACAAATACAATGAACTTTAAACAACATTTTTCCACCTACTCGTAGTCAATGGGTGGATATGTTAGAATTGAGAAGGAATCCATGGTAAGGTAGGTTGGAAATGCATGAAAACCTCTATCTCTTTCTTCAAACCTATATGCTCATAATCTCTCTTGGATTCAAAGCTCAAGCCATAGGATTTTGCGTTGTAGATAATCCAAATGACATTTAAATCCTAGAAGCTCTATGATAAAGTTCAAAAAAAGGCCAGAATAATGATTTGATTGTCACTAGATGTTAGGCATGATCATCATTGCCATCATGGTCCCTAAATAATTGAAACCCTCCAACTGACCTCCTTCCATTGCAAGGATTTGTGGACCCTATTTTGTGCACTACTCTAGGTTTACAAAGCACGGAGAAGGAAACAAGAAATGAATTAACTAACTGACTAGGTAACATATTTCCTATCAAAATCTAACATTATATTGTCATGTGTAAGGTATTCTACACTTGTTACAATAGGTTGCATATCTTGAGAGAAAGTAAATATACAATAATAATAGCAATGATATATTTTGGGTTAATGAGCATGGATGCATGTTCTTGGAAATGACATCTAAAAGTAATTGTGTGCACACTTTGTAATGTAGGTAGCCAACAAGGATTCAATTGTTCTAAGTGAAATCCATAAACACTAATTATTCCATCTCTATGAACTATTAAATTATTAAAAATGTCTATATCAATCTACATAGCATGAGCATTATATCCAAAATTATCTATTGGTCAATATCCCTTGTGGACTAACTTCCTTTGAAAATGGACGTGCACTCCAAACATGAGGAAGAAGTAATGTAATATCTTGGAATTTACAATATTAAGAAATAAGAAATAGATTGATGGCCTAGCCTTCCAAATCCAACAATTTGTTCACATATAACTCATTCCTATTCATATATGTACATAGATTCCCCATAACTAATCAATGGAACCTTCACATAATTTTGGAAATAAGCTCATAATTAAGTCATTCTGATCTGGGTTGGATCATTATATTGTTTTTCATATATCTCAATCCTTTCAGAGTGAAAAAAATTGGAGGAATCAGCTTGCAGGGCCATTTTAGTGGCAAGTCTCAGATTGGAAAATTGGGGTCTGAAACCTTCCAAGGCCATTTTGAGGCATCGAATGATAATTTTTTGGGTTAAAACTTTCCCAGCATAATTGGATCCCATGACATTATTCTACATATCAATACCTTTCTAATGATGCAAAAGTCACATCAATTGGAGCTCGTATGCAAAATTTATGCTTCCCACAAGTTAACCTACCATGTTGACCACAATGGTACGAGAGGATGCCACATCATTCCCTGTTACTCACGCATATGGGGCTCACCACATATGTAGTTTCAATAAGATTCTAGAACGTTCAAAACCCTATCACAATTGAAGGTTGAGGAAGTCGAAAACCTACCCTTGGTTGGACCTCTGGTGATGTTAAATACTAGGCTACTAGGAGGAGAAGGGGTTCCATTCTTTTTCATTGTATCTTATTCCATAGTTGAGGAAAACATGTGAGAGTGGTATTATGTGAACATAATAGAAGAGGGGAGATTCTGTAGCAACCATACAGGCCACAGGTCAAAGGCAACTCCACAGAGAGTGCATCTTTCTTTCTACTTGCATCATTTCTATACCAAAGAAAAGAGAGCAGAGTAGCATCACCTTCTAGTTGGGTTTTCTCACGTATTGGGCTTCCCAGGTCATGTCTTGTGCTAATTTGTGGATGGTGTGATTGTATTTTATTGTTCGTTAATTTCTGCATTTTATCTATTTCATGCATAAGAAGAAAATCATTAACTAAATATTCTTGAGATCTAAAGGAAAAATAACCTTAATAGTAAATATTTTAAGTATTTTGTTAGATTTGTTGTGATGAACTATTCCACTGGAATATCCACAGAAGTTTACAAATCACATTAGAGTATTTTTTTTGTTTTTTTAGGTGTTATAGAAATGACACCTAGACAAGTGCAATTTTAAGGACTCTATGGTAGTTGATTCTGCGACAGTGTTAGAGGCTACAAAGATGTGATTTCAGGTTATTCAAGAGGCATATTTAGGTACTCATTCTAAATCATAAGCCAATAAACAAAATATTTTCAATCATTATTTCTTTTATCTATGCAATTGATTGTCTTATAAGCATTCATCTTCATTTGCAATATTTAGAAACTTAATAGTGAAGGCTTGGATGATTGGTGAAGTTAAACAAATAGATACATGGAAACAAATTTCCCATCAAATTTAGACTTTAGATAAACCCGATCTACCATTGATTGCAGTGCAGTGCAAGATTCCATGACCTACAATGTTATGTAGTTAACTAAAGTTTACAGTCTTGAACAAGCAATCTCAAAAGTTTCAAGACTGATTTGAAGTGGGATTGTGGGATATTCATTGTTAGTTTTGTTGAGGATGGTGACCATTGGATCTTGAGATGTTTCCTTTGTGGGATGGGGTGGTGACATGGGAGTAGGAGATAATAAAGGGGTTTTATAATTGTTAGCTATTGTATTGATCATCTCTAGATAAACTAGAATGTTACCATTTTTAGGGGATTCTACTCAAAAGTAGTCTCTCTTTCTAAGGTTTCTCTCTCTTTGTAGGAAGGATCATTGGTTGTGCACGTATTAAGGGGGAAGAACTCTCTTTTGAATATGTAATCTTTTGATCTAGTATAGGATGCTAACTTTAAAGTGGTGGATTGTTGAGAGTGTTTCCATGTGTCAATATGGGTCCTTTTGTTGTTCTCAAAAATTGAAACACAAGATCTTACTTATGGACTTACATGTTTCCTTGATGATTGTAATAAGTAAAAGTTGGGTATGTTGTAGACTTTTGTGAATTTTGGACAACAACCTAGAGGCTATGCTAATGTATATTTTGATTTATAATTTGAAAGATCAAAAACAAAGTTTTTTTTGGAAAAAAAACTAGAATGTTACCCCCGTCACTATAAGCTAAATATTTTTAATCATAATATACAAAAAATCGTTTTTGACATGGATGGACTTTTAATATTTTCTATCTAGCTTTGAAAATAAATTGAAATGGGTGTAGTGATATCATAAATTATAAATTGTTTATGGGTTATTTTGAATCACTTGGATGATGCCCCAAAACTCATTATGTTATTTTCATTAGTTGAAAACTTGTTTCGTATTGTCTCTCAACCATATAATATTTTATCGACTTGGGAATAACATCTCATTAATGACTGCAAATTGTTGAAATGATGACCTTATCATGCACTTTGGACTATGGATCTCATCTGAACCTCTAGTTCCTATGACATCACATCCTCCCATCATATGTCCACTCACATTTACCATTGTTATAAGGCTTTTTGAAAGATTCATTTTCCATTCAGAAACAAAATCTTCTCACTTTTTAACAAATCAACGAAAATATTGTGGTTTCTCCAAATATTTCTAAAAATAACTCTCACCACAAAAATCTTTTTAATCAAATAACCACAGTGGTTCATTTTTTGGGTTTTCTTTCTCCAACTTTAAAAGTATACTAGTTTAATAAAGCACATTACTCTTGAAAATGACTATGAATATTCTGCAGATGCACAAAACTAATACTGGAAACTTTATTATTTCGTTGACTAATTGATATATATTATTATTTAGTTGACTAATTCATATATATTATTATTTAGTTGACTAATTCATATATAATGAGAGAAATGTACTCCCCAACATTATATTTACATATTTCATTATTGAGATTTGTCACATTAATTATCGAATAGAATATGAGATGCACTGAACTTGTGAAGTTGTTTCATACTTTCAATGACTATATGTGATTTAATTATATCATCTTTACAGATTTCATGATTAAGATTTGTCACATTAATTATTGAATACAATATCAGATGCACTGAATTTGTGAAGTTGTTTTATACTTTTAATGATTATATGTGATTTAATTATATCATAAGGATGTAAATTTATTTGTTATTCATAAAGTTTTACAAATAAAGAAATCTTATATATTAAATAAAGGAATTTTATACATTAATATGGTGTCATGCTTGTCATGATTTTAAAAATAGATTAAAAATATATTATTATATTTAAGTCAATTTTTTTATATTATATTTTAAGTTAATTTTAGATAATATATATATTTTTGATAGATGGGTTTGATTATATATTTTAGAGAGATTAATTTGATTAAAAAAATTTTAAAAAAATACTAGAGAATGAGTTAATCATTAATTCATTGTATGATGTTTAATGTAAACAAATTTTAATTATATAAAAGTAGTGAACATTAAGTTTATTTAAAAAAAAAAAAAAAAACACTTCCAAAATGAAGATGATCTGAATCCATCACGAGGGGGCAGAATTTCCAGGAAGAAAAACAGAAGCTACGAAGAGAGGCAAATCCAAGATCTTCTCTTTGATAGAACATACATTTCTTATTTTTTATATATTTTTGTGATAGGATGGTTTGATTATATGAGAGTAGTGGATTTAGTGATTAAAAATATGTATTTTACTTAATTTCAAATAGGAACCAATAATGCATATTTCTCCCATTTGTTCCATATACAATAATGCATATTTCTCCTTGACCACTCTAAAAGAAGAATTGTAACATCACAAAAATACACACAAACTTTAAACTAATAACAAAATAAATACTAAACTCTACACCGATCAACTACCATACTACCTAACAAAAATACTAATTAAAACTACTATACTACCTAAAATATACTAATTAAAACTACCAATTAAAATAAATATACCTAAACTACCAGCTAAAATAAATATACCTAGTACCTAAGACTTCTAATTGAGATACATGTGCGCATACCAGACACGACGTCATTCAATAAAACATAATCCACACAGTGCGTGTTGATGGGGCGACTGTCACTGGGGTTTTCACTGCCATAAAAACTCGTGATTGTATTTCATCTTAGCTTCATTAGGTCTCAAAATGGCGTGGCCTTTTTGGGTTCAGGCAGCTTTGTGTGTTTGTTCTGCAAGTTTTTTTCTGAGAGTTGCAGCGGTCATATGGTGGAAACCTGTGCAATTAAGGAGATTCTTTGAATCCAAGGAATCAGAGGACCTCCATACAGACTGCTCTATGGAAATGCTCCTGAAATTGGACGGATGATGGCTCATGCAAAGTCCACACCCATGCCTCGGTCACATGACATAGTCGCTCTAGTTCTTCCTCATTATGATGAGTGGACAAAAACCTATGGTAATCTCTTACCCTTATGCTTTTCACAATTTCTATGCATTCAGTAACCGTGTTCTTCCGGTTATTCTTTAATTAGTGATAGATTGTATGTGACATATAGGTAAGGATATTGTTTACTGGTATGGTCCGAATGCCAGGCTGAATGTTCGCAACCCTGAGCTTATCAAGGAGATACTGTCCAACAAGCTTGGTCATTATGAATCACCTCCTTTGGATCCATTTTCTGACCAGGTGCTTAGACAGGGACTTGTGGGCTTAAAAGGCGAGAAATGGGCACAGCACAGAAGAATCATCGCTCCTGCTTTTCATCTGGATCATTTGAAGGTAAAAACATGGAATTTCTCTACATTTGAATATCAGGTGTTTAATAAAAGTAAGCTTGCTCCTCTTGCATCAAACTGATAGTTCAAATGAAACTTGATCTTTTGGTACTCTTCTTCGAACAAGTCTTAACAAGTCTTGTATAAGTTTTCTAACTCAGACTTCATAACTGTTAAGGTTTGCCGTTTGTGTGGCGGTTAGTCCACTAGAGGTGAGAGGTGTTGAGGTTAGTCCAACACCCCCCTCTCCAACATAACAAGGGAATTGAACCTGGGCCAAGGAATTGAACCTGGGCCAAGGCTCTGATACCATGTTAAGGTTTGCCATTAAACCAAAACCTCCAGGTGTTAGTAAACTTTCAAACCAACAACATCAGGAGCAGCTAAACTTCCAAACCAGCAACATCAAGAGCAACTAACTGTTTGTTCTATAAGGCTATGTATTGTTATAAAGATCAAGGTTGATCACACTTGAACGCAACAGTTGAACGCAATCTTTTTGTGCAACTACTTGAATAATAATTCTTTCTTCTTTCTATGATATTGTGATTTAATCATTTAGTATTTAGTATATTGTTATGCTATTCTAATTGAATGATTATCTAATCCATAGATAGGCCTGCATAAATCCCACAATAACTATCATTGACTCAACTGTTCACATTGTTCTGGTCGGAACTGGACAATGCAAGTTAAGGGATAACCTTCCCTTGTCAATGGGAAGGGATAACATTCGCTAAGCCCAGCCCAGCACAACAGTCCCTGCCATGTCTTCTCATATGCATACTTTGAACATGGTTCCACGTGTTCATAATCTCACATACATCAAGAAAGTTGTACTCTATGGGTAGGAATGACTTAGCATAAAACTGAGATAAGGGAGCATTACAATAGCCAACACAGGCATATAATCATCTTCTCCTCACAAACACACTATACTCCACAGTATTGTGTCTTGCTCACACACTCTACACACATTGAACACTATTGGTATATATAGCATCTCTCAAACAGTTAGACTAACTGATTATAATTAAATCCACCAGTTACACAATCTGTTCACAAAAGAGTGCATGTATGCACATTCTAGTATATATAGCATCTCTCAAACAATTAGACTAACTGATTATAATTAGATCCACCAATTACACAATCTGTTCACAAAAGAGTGCATGCACATTTCTAATATAGCACATTCCTAATATAACTGCATACATGTACATGTCACCCCATGGAAAATTAGTTATCATGTTTCCAATGATAACTAGAATTGACTTGTTTTATCGTAATAGGATATGGTTCCAACATTTGTAAATTGTACTACCACTATGTTGGAGGAATGGAGCAAATTGATGTTGTCTGGTGCAAAGGAATTTGATGTGTTACACGAGTTCCACAAACTTACAGCAGATGTTATTGCTCGCACAACATTTGGCAGCAATTATGCAGAGGGAAAGCACATCTTCAATCTGCAGAACCAACAAATAGTTCTTATAGCCGAATTACTTTATAGATTTTATGTTCCAAGCTTCAGGTGAGAATTTCAAGTTTTAATGGCATCGCAATCTTTCATTCTCAATGGAATAAAATAAAAGGTACTTAGATATAATAATTTTGAATATACACAAGTTTTTTCGATATTTTTTTTAGTTCACAGTGGAAGGAAAGCTTTTGGAGATTTGTTTGTTCCAGGGATATGGGATTTACTGGTATATTTATATATAATTTCTTTTTAATCTCAACTCCCTATAAGAGTTTGTTGGAATAATGTCGAAATATCAACTATTTGTTAGAGTTGGTTTCAGGGTTGTTATAGCTATATTCATTTATAGCTTCTAGGTTGTTTTCAGATCCACAAAGGTAGGGGTTTGTTGTAGGC
Source organism: Picea engelmannii (assembly GCA_009831015.1). Taxonomy (NCBI): domain Eukaryota; kingdom Viridiplantae; phylum Streptophyta; class Pinopsida; order Pinales; family Pinaceae; genus Picea; species Picea engelmannii. The sequence continues at coordinate 196,850 of ML786277.1, forward strand.
TTTCCTAGCCCATTTATTTGTAAGGTTTCTCGTATTGAATCATTGAGTATGTGTTCTATTTTGTTTATTATGGTATCATAGCTTGAGGGGCTTGGGCCAACTCCCTCACAGGAGTGCCCAGGATCCTGAGAGTGAGTTGCCCGCTATTGCCAAGGTCTGTGGAAGCTCTGAACAGAGCAGTGATCTGAAGCAGCGTTGTTAGGAAAAGGAAGGCGACTGTGCAAAGATAGCAAGCTGCTAGAGCTCGTGAAGGGGCGTTAAGCTTCGCAGAGGCAGCGGACGCGAGAGTCTTGGAGATAGGATTGCTATAAAGCTTGAAGAGGTGAAAGTGAAGAGGGTTTCGTCCAGAAGAAGCCGTTGTTAATCAGAGCCTAAGTAAAGGAGTTTGGTGTAGGAGCTGCATCGTGGAGATTTCTCCTGCATGGAGGAGATCTGATCGTTGTTGGAGTATTGTGTGCCTGCATGGAGGAGATCCGATCACCGCTACTGGCCTGGGAATCTCGAAACAAGAGTCACTAGATAAAGAGGATTGCTGCTGCTAGAGGAGCCGTGGACGTGTGGAGGGGTTTGGTGATGACCTGAGTCTTCCTGAGAGTGCACGAGTGATTCAGTGTGGAGGAATCTGCTGAGATAGCCACTCAGTTCCCGATCCATTGTCGTGTTGACCCGTGAGCCTATCTGCTGTCAAGGAGTCGACCATAGTGAAATTGACGACTGCAGACCTGTTTGGAGCTGCCACATATCAGCGTTGTTGGTGAACCCAACGTGAAAAGTGAAAGGTGTTCAAGGAGTTGCCTGGGCACGGTGACTGTAACAGAGAGAAGCCGCCATTTTAAAGAAGGCTCACATTTTGAAAGGAGCCACCGGTTAAACCAGGGAAGGATTGTATCCCACTGCCATTGATAAAATGAAGCACTTCTAGAATCCTGATTTGAAGAGAAAATGCGATTTGAATCTCCAGATCTCCTCGCGCCCTATTTGTGAATTGATCTTACAACATTTGGTAATCACTTCGCTTGGATTTACCTGTGAATTTTTGGGATTCAATTGCAGATGAATAGGATCAAGAGACTGAGCTCTAGGGTTCTGAATTAAAGGGTGAGTAGGACCGAGCGCCATTTCAGGAGTGACGTGGTGCCTTCGTGATCCATTTGAGGGCTTGCATTGGATCTCAATTGAAGGAGCGGACGTCAAGTGAGAGGTGGAGCCACACCCAAAGAAGCAACTAGCAAGCCACTCCTTGATTGTTGTACATACTCTGTGGCGTAGTTTTTTTACTGCTATCATTTTATAGCTGTTGTTTGTGAGTAGTTGACACAAGATCGCTGCGTAAAGGAATTCGCTGCTGTTGAAAGTTGCTAGCAAAGAATTGTCCGTGAAGTGAGACATGAGGTGCACGCGTGAGGCGTAAAAGAAGGTTGCCACTGTGTATTGTGGTCACCGTGAGTGTTTCCACCATTGCAAAGTGAAAGATCTTGACGACAAAGAGTGCCACTGTGGTGGAGTGTTGTCGGTTGTTCTATTTCCGTGAAAAAAGATGAGGGGTTGCGATTGGTCCACAATTGACAACTGCTGTAGAATTCGTGAAGGGAAGAGATGTTAGCGTACAAGAGAAGCTGTCATGGGCCAGAAAAGGAGACTTAAACAATTCCAGAGAGAACTCAAATAGATGGGGAGAAAGATTCAAAGAGCAGAGGAAATATATTTTGCAGGTAAATATAAAGTGTCTTCAGCAGTAGCTGAGGAACACATACCTGATGGAGACCAGGATCAGATTGCAGATCTGGAGCAGATTGATGAAGATGAAGAAATCAATGAAATATTAAAAAGGTTAATGCCAGTTCTACCATCATTTTTAGGTAAAAATTTTGATCTTTGGAAAATGAAAATGGAAGGTTTACTTGGATCAGTAGATTTATGGGAATTTGTTCAAAATGGTTATGAAGATCCTACTGAGAAGAGAAGAGATAAATTAACATTATATCTTGTTAGTTCAACATTGAATAATAGCATCATGTCTGCTATGTTATATGAATTTGGTCAAATAGAGAATGCAAAAATGTTTTGGGATATCATAGAAATGAAGTATAGTGTAGAGGGAATAAATACTTTGGATCATATCAGTGCATTTAAAGAAGCTTATGTGGGTGAAACTAAACTTATCCAGATTGTTGTGAATGAACCCCACTATATAGCCATACAATTGAATGATGAATTTGAAACAAATGTATCTCTGTATGAGGAAACTTATGAAATTGATGGAGAAGATGTTGAATTCCATTGTGCTTAGTCACATGTGAATAATGATGATTGTGTTGTCAGTCTCATAAATGAAACAGAAACTGGAGATGGTAGTATTGAAGTTGCAATGGTTAATGAAGACACTACCAATGAAGTAATCCGTGATAATGAGGAAACTACTACTGCAATATGTAGTAATTTGATGAATTCAACAACTCAGATTGTTGATGAACTGGAATGTGCTAAAGTTGATGAAGATAACTGTAAAACAACTCATGAGAACGAAAACCTTGTGGAGGAAGATCTATTTGAAGGAGAGACATATGAAGTCAGATTTGATGAAGACAATTCATCTAATGAAGAGTGGTCAAAATTGATGCATGGGAAACATCTTATTGATGAGTTGTTGTTTGGTGAGAAGAATGGTCCACTTGCATACACAAATCAAGTGGAAGACAACTTTATTGTTGCAGAGAAGGAAGATGAAGAGGAGAAAAATCAAAAAGCTCTCTTAGAAGAGAAAAATGAAAACAACAAAAATTGTTTTGTTATTCTAATGAATGCTTTTGAGTGTGCAGGGTTTACTAAGGAAGAATGTGATGTTGAGCACTTAGGTGAAGTGCGAGATAAGTTTGATGAAGAATTAAAACTTATTAAGGAATGGTTTCAAAAGCCATATTGTGATGAATGCAAAGAAACATTACATTATGATGAGGACTGTATCGACACTGAAGAAGAAGACTGCATTACAGATATAGAAATTGAGTAATTTTTTATGAAGTGGAGTCCTGAAGAAATAAAGTATTACTATGAGATAATGTTGCAAGAATCCCTTGAGCAAGACATTGATGCTTGTACTTAGAAAGAGAAACAACAGTCCACTTATGAGAATTTTGTAGAATTTGCAAGTATTAAAAATGAACTCATATTCCAAGAACTTGAAGCAATGTTGAAGACAAAGAACATTAACTAGAAATCAAGGTTGAGAAAGAAGAGATACACAAGAATGACAATGGAGCAGAAAACAAGAGTTAAAGTGTTTCAAGTTTGGAGCAGGAAACACAAAAAGAAGGACAAACATCATACAACAACCAAGAAGGCCAAGATGAAAGCATAGTTGATGAGTCAATTGTTAAAGTTATGTTGTAATGATGTAAGCCTAGTTGAGACTTAGACCAGCAGGCATCTTATTCATATTACTTGGAGTGTTGAGAATCCATTTCTCCATTAAGGGGAAGTGTTGGAATAATGTCGAAATATCAACTATTTGTTAGAGTTGGTTTCAGGGTTGTTATAGCTGTATTCATTTATAGCTTCTAGGTTGTTTTCAGATCCACAAAGGTAGGGGTTTGTTATAGGCTTTCCTAACCTATTTATTTGTAAGGTTTCTCGTATTGAATCATTGAGTATGTGTTCTATTTTGTTTATTAGAGTTTTATGTTAGAATTGCAAATGCCGAAAATTCACATATGATAATGATCAATCACATATAGATTATAAACATAGGGATTTCACTTGGTTCACCCAAATGTTGGGCTACCTCCACCAAGCATAGACATCCGTTGTCTTATTATTTAAATCATGGAGATTACAACAGACTTGCAAGTTCTCACTCTGTCTCTCTCACTCTGTCCTATCTGCTTCTACAGATTTACATGAATTTATATACATTTACACAAAAAACTGATTATTAAAAGCACTTCTATCCATATTCTAACTTGATCTATTTTAATTGCCACCAATGCAGAATAATAAGATCCAAATCCATCCATCTTTTTAGAGGAATTCTTTGTCACCAAATCCCAACCCTTTACACTGTTTTGTTTAATAAAGTTCTTTTGTCATTTTGGTTTTTGATTAGCACGAGTTTTAGTTTCGAAGACATGTTATGTTGCATTGGCTAGTATGACTTTTACTGAATATTGTTATTGGAATTTAAATAGGGTGTGTTCTTTGTCTTCAACAGACCTTACAGTGTACCATGATTTATGCATTGTCTTCTGTAACTCGTGAGAGTGGCCTCCTTAACAGATTTGTGCCTACGAGAAAGAACAGGCGACTTTGGAAGTTAAAGAAAGAGATCAGAAGAGGTGTGATGCAGGTCATTGAAGGCAGGGAAAGGAGTGCCGCCATAGAAAAGTCAGGCAGCTATGGTAATGATCTTCTAGGTCTAATGATGTCCACCAAAAAGCAACAGGTGGGGGGCAACCTGCAAGATGTACGCATGACGAAAGAGGAAATCGTTGTTGAATGCAAAACTATTTACATTGCGGGACATCAAAGTACATCAACCCTGCTGACATGGGCCATAATATTGCTGGGAATGAATCAAGACTGGCAAGAACGAGGACCCAAAGAAGTGTTGGAAGTATTTGGAAAAGATGTTTATCCAGATGCAGATAGCTTAAATCACCTTAAGAGTGTAATGGCTGCTTCTGAAAAACCTTTTATCTCTCAGTAAATTCCATTAGATTATTAGTATTTTCATATGGGTTAAATTAGGACAATGAAATCTAGAATCTCTAGATGGGTGAAAAGAAGAAAAAGTAGAGATTTCAGTTTATTATCTTAACGGAATTGCCTCACAGAGCAGTAGGTAAATCATAGAAAATAGCTGTACATTTGTTTGAGAGTACATTTTTACGGATATTCTTCATTTTCTTCCAACGCAGAAATTTTGTTATGCAAATTTATATGGACATTTGCAGGTGGGAATGATTCTAAATGAGACCCTGAGACTTTATCCACCAGCAGTGGCTGTGCTACGTCAAGCGGTAAAGGCAGTGAAGCTTGGAAGGCTTTCAGTTCCTGCACACACTTGGAAATAATGGAGATATTAACTAGTTGATTAGCTTCAGTAATAAGCGCATGTTGTAAGCGCCAGTTAGCTTAGTTAAGAGTCAGTTCTCTGGTTGTCTTTTGGTTTGCATGTAGCCGACTCGGGAGAGTCTTTTCCTATATAAGGATGTAATCCGTCTACGTTTGATAATGAAGAAGTGAGCGTAGCCTCACCGTGTTTGTTTGCCTCGCATATTTTATTTTGGTATCAGAGCCACGAGGAGAAGGTGCGGAGCCGCGAGAAGAAGGTGCGGAAATTGGAGAGGTTCGCAGGTCTCTCCTCTGGTAGGGTGCGGAGACATACTACTCAGCCTTTCGGCACGTAGAAAAGCGAAAAATTTCCGCAGGCGGTCAGTTCGTGGGGTGCGAACAAAGGAGAAATTTCCGCAGGCGGAGTATAGCGTGAGGTGCGGACATTGCGGTGAGAAAAACGCCCCATTTCTTTGCTGCGTGAGAAAATCAGCTTG
>ML786277.1:206716-226871 GCA_009831015.1 Picea engelmannii
TTAAGAGTCAGTTCTCTGGTTGTCTTTTGGTTTGCATGTAGCCGACTCGGGAGAGTCTTTTCCTATATAAGGATGTAATCCGTCTACGTTTGATAATGAAGAAGTGAGCGTAGCCTCACCGTGTTTGTTTGCCTCGCATATTTGTTTGAGAGTACATTTTTACGGATATTCTTCATTTTCTTCCAACGCAGAAATTTTGTTATGCAAATTTATATGGACATTTGCAGGTGGGAATGATTCTAAATGAGACCCTGAGACTTTATCCACCAGCAGTGGCTGTGCTACGTCAAGCGGTAAAGGCAGTGAAGCTTGGAAGGCTTTCAGTTCCTGCACACACCCAACTTATGCTTCCAATCCTTGGAACGCACAATGATCCAGCTTTATGGGGAAATGACGCAAATGAGTTTAACCCAGGGCGATTTAGTGAGGGCATCGCCAAGGCTGCCAAGCATCCCTTCGCATTTCTGCCCTTTGGATCTGGTCCAAGAACATGCGTGGGTCAGAACTTTGCTCTCATGGAAGCAAAAGTGGTACTGGCCATGGTTCTGCAACGATTTTCTTTTGTCACCTCCCCATCTTATGCCCATGCACCTACCCTTATATTCGCCGTGCAGCCGCAGCATGGAGCCCAGGTGATCCTCGAGAGTTTTGATTTTAATACCCCATTTCGTCAAATAGCTGAATAAAATGGCAATGCTTAAAGGCATTTAATGTTTTTTTCTAATGTATTAGAGTCAAGTGGTGTTCATCATAGATACCCATACATGTTTTCATCATATAGAAAAAAGTTGATTTTCAAATCCTAGAAACTATTTTGAGAGCAAATAAAAGTAATACTTTTATTGGGAAAATATATCATATTTTTATTAATAATATTATCTTGTGATTAGTGATGATGTAATACTTTTATTGGGAAAATATATCATATTTTTATTAATAATATAAAACAACAATTTATCTTGTGATTAGTGATAAGGGGTAGTGTAGATTCAAATCAATGTTTTTCTATTTATATAGAATTTTTGAGAGGGAAAATGGGGTTTATTTCTTCATTATGGTTTGACACATGGAATGTTTGGATGGGATGAGATTTTTAAATTGATTTTATAAGAGAAATGTATAATACATTTCTTTTATATTTGTCCCATCCCACCCTCATATATGAATTATGGTTTGACACATGGAATGTTTGGATGGGATGAGATTTTTAAATTGATTTTATAAGAGAAATGTATAATACATTTTTCTTATATTTTCCCCACCCTCGCCCTCATATATGAGGGTGGTAGTGGGGAAAATATAAGATAAATGTATTATACATTTCTCTTATATATGAAGGTGGGGGTGGGATAAATACAAGAGAAATGCATTATACATTTCTCTTATATTTTGCCTACCCCCACCCTACATTTCTATTATATTTGCCCCACCCCCACCTTCATATATAATACATTTCTCTTATATTTGCTCAACCCCCACCCTACATTTCTATTATATTTGCCCCACCTATAAGAGAAATGTATTATATTTTCCCCACCCCCACCTTCATATATAATACATATCTCTTATATATGAGGGTGGGGGTGGAGAAAATATAAGAGAAATGTATTATACATTTCTCTTATATTTTCCCCACCCCCACCCTCATATATAAGAGAAATGTATTATACATTTTTCTTATATGTGGGGGTGGGGGTATGGGTGGGGCAAATATAAGAGAAATGTAAGGGTGGGGGTACAGGGGGGCAAATATAACAGAAATGTATTTTACATTTCTCTTATATTTTCCCCACCCCACCCTCATATATGAGACCTGATGGGGTGGGGAAAATATAAGAGAAATGTATAATGAAAATATAAGAGAAATGTATAATACATTTCTCTTATATTTTCCCCACCCCCACCCTTATATATGTTTGGATGAGATGAGATTTTTAAATTGATTTTTTTTTACCCATTATGATTTGACAGAAAGAATGTTTGGATGAGATTTTTAAAGTTGATTTTTTTTTAACCCATGGAGGATTTGGGTTTATGTTTGGAGAGTTGGTTTTATCCATGGAGGATTTTGGTTCATGATTAAAGAGTTAGTTTTATTGTGGTCATGTTAATGGGTAGGAGGTTTATTCATTATCTCAAGGCATGATGGTAAATGACCAAATAAAGTTTGCTACACTTATAAATATTAGTTTTGATTTCTATTTAACAACATTAAAGAGGACTTAAAGCTTTAATTATATTGAATCTAATTAACAGTGCCTAATACCATGGGTATAAACCTTTGTTTGTGGATTGATTGAGTTGTTGTAGATATGTGTTTTGGTGGGGGAAACATGGTTCTTGCCTTGTATAGTCATTCTATCATTTTGTGTATTTGGTTGGGATTGAGAGAGATTCCTTTTTCACAATGTGGCTCTATGGCCCTTCTTAGTTTGGCTTTGTTAGATGCTAGCTTAAAGTTGGATGAAAAATCCTTCAAAGGAAAATCATTATGTAAATAATTTAAAGAAAAGTATTTATCTCCTTGCAAAATTGATGTAATTGTTGTTATCTATTTTTATAGATTAATTTTCGTGGCTATATTTATTTAAATATCTAACCTTGTGTATTGTGTAAATATTTTCATTTTAGTCCCTACATGTTCAGATATGTACTTGCATTTACGTTTTATAAACTTAATGGGCTTTTAAATGAGCTCAATGTGTTTAATAAGCTTGTAGGTAGATCCACTACCTTGTATTCTAACAAATTAATCTTGTGGTGGTGACTTAATGAAGAAACCATTATAATGGAAATCGTTGATTTGGTACCCTGTGTCGAATGAAGGGTAATGGGTGTGTTACAGTGTCGTATAAAATCTTTTGTTTGAGCTATTCGACCTCAAGAATGGGTTGGTCTATGTATAAAATTAAGTATCTTTAAAAACACTACAAAGAAGTGAGGAATTGATACTTCTAAAATTACATTTAACAAAATTATGATTGTCTCCATCAGTAGATCCACTAATGTGGGGTAGACACTACTTCAATGTGAAAAAAAAAACTAGAGAGATAGTGGTCATTGTTGGATAAAATAGTTGTGGTTGAAAGGAGTTTCATTGGTCTCAATTTGAGGCATCAATTTAAGTGGAGTGTGGAACATTAAATTCTATAGCAAAGTGTAAAATTTTGAAAAATTTGCTCAGTGCCATTCAACTTTAGAGAACAAATAGAAACATGATGAAGTAAACGCAAAGCGAGAAAGTAGTCACTTAGGAGGATTCTGGTGAAGTAATGACTTAACACAAAGTGACAAGGTAGTCACCTACACAAAATATAATGGGGAATGACTTAACACAAATGATGGAGTAATCACTTAGTTGGAGACTGATGGAGTAAACATGTAGTGACAAAGTAGTAATATAGGTAGAGTTTGATGGAGTAAGCACAAAGTGACAAAAAGGTCACTTAGGAGGAATGTGACATGTAGCTTTATTAATACCACAAAGTTAAGCACATAATCAACAATGGTGAATTTCATCATCGTAGAATAGTTTTCCTATTAACGAAAAAGCGTTGCAGTGCCTATGTGGTAGTTTGGAGTTATTCAAGTTGAACAGGGTAGAACATGTCATGCCACCACATGCCAATATTGTTTTTCAAAGGAAAACCCTGGGGATATGATCTGGATTATTTTCGGCACGAAATGAGATCGGAGATATAATAAAGAAATGCACAGAGATATCACAGATATTCAATAATATAACAGAAATGTATCAGAGATGCAACCATAAACACAGATATATAGTAATACATGATTTCTATTAATGAAAGAAATGTACAAAGACTGTAAAAATACAAAGTGAAAGACTCGCTAGAATGGTGGCAGCTTATCTCTGAAAATAGATGTGACGGCTACTCACATTCGCAAGAAGATGAGTACAATGAGGCTCTGAAGGCCTTTTTACAATAAACAAGAATGCCAAAAACCCTAGACATCCAAAAACCTAACCCTAGGAGATGAAGCACCAAAAGTCATGTGGGCCCCGTTTGGGGAAGTCAGTACATCAACTTCCCGGGGTCGTATCTTTTGCATACGATCTCCGTTTTAGGCGTATGATAGCTCGTTGGAAAGGTATCGTCGAGGAGATTCATTTTGGGGGATAAATAATGCTTTCGGCTATAATTGAGAACCTCTCTCTCGAAAAACCTTCATTTAGGCCCTCAAAATGGCCCTGGAAGTTAAAACCTGCTAAAACTAGTAAATTGCCAAAATTGCCAGAAAGTTGTTTTGAGCCAATCGGAAAAGGTGGGTGGCCACCAATATCCACCTGGATCAGGATACCACATGTCAACCTATGCACAAAAAAATTCACAAAGTAAAACATGAATCTTTTTTGAAGAGTAGAGAATCTCCCATTCATAACAAAATTTTGTACTTGTCATCAATGTCCACTATTATGAGTAGAAAGAATAATAATTCACTAATAGAAAATCCAACAAAACTGCTGAATGATTCGTAAGAGTTTTCTATACCAACCAATGGAGATTGAAAATATTTTGGATATTTTTCATAAGCTAATAGTAATTTGAATTGTTCAAAAGATAAACATAGACAAGTTTAGAAACATCCAAATAAATGACTCCGTGTGATTACAAAAGAAACAAGTTTGAAAAAGTTTTTTTTTTCTAATTTAAGAAGTTAGAATAAAAATAAAAATAAAAATAAAACTTTTATTAACGCAACAATATACCATTTTAAAGAGGAGATTACACTCTCTATAAAATTACTTTATTTTTATTATAAGTACCAAAGAAGAGAAGTTAATAGTAAAAAAAGAGAGCACCCAATGAATTTCAATAGAGTCCATGAGAAGTTAGTGTTAAAAGTTATGGATAACGAACTTTAGGAAGCCAAAGAAGTTAACTCAAAGATCCATTTCAAGCATAAGACCAAACATGAAAAGGTCTTTTGAATTCCATGTTCATATATATATATATATATATATATATATAGCAAGTCGAGTCATAGAATTCGACCAAGTTGGCCCTCAACCAACTTTTGTGTTTTGGGAGTGAGAAACTTGTTGAGTGGATAAATCTCTAAGGATGTAGAAGAATTCACAAGTTCGTTGTTTGGAAAGTTGATGCATAGGATAAGAACATCACAACTACACAACTAGTTTCCTATGAATTATGAATGTTTTATGTTTCCTTTTATCATATCTCAATGAGGAACTAAGTTGATAAAATAAGATATCAAACCCAAATTTATAGTTTTTACCATTGGATATGCTTATCAAGGATCTCGACTGATGAGTGTTTTATTTATGTAGATAAGGATTCTTTGGTAGTTGGAACTAAGTTACTTGTTTCAGGGAGGGAGGGAGGTGATAGGATTTGTCATATGGAGGAACAATATTTTGACACACAAGTGGTATAAGGATTATATATATATATATATATATATATATATATATATATATATATATATATATAGTTCTACCATATATAGGAAAATTGTGATTGTAGTAGGAGGTTGTGTTGCAATTGTGGGTGTGATTAACTCTACAAAATTTTATAATTTAAAGTAGGGCACTTGGAAAACACTACCAACTATGTATTCCCTTGAATGCTTTGTTTTAGGTTTTTCATGGATGGAAAATTTTATGTCATAGGCAAGATGGTAAGCAACATAGAATCTTCTACGTGTGGCAAAGAATTTAGTCTTGAAACAAAAACATAGAGGAGGATTCCATACATGTTTTCTAAAGGTAATTTAATTTATCGAGCATTATCTTTACTAACTACAATAAGTATAGTCGTGAAAAAGCTATTGATATGAAAAAATTGCTATACAAGCATTAAAAAATTTGAGACATAGTTTATTTAGCAAAATACAACAAACTAATAGCTAATCTTTAATAAGAGAAAGCATAAGGTAGGTGGGCTAAAATGCCATTCCTTTTATTCATTTTCAAAAAAATATTGGGGGTTAAAATGCAAAAATTTAGTAGTTATTTGTTTCTCACCCATAAGGTAAGCACATGGAAGAATAAAAAATGTTTTCTACTAAGCACAACTCTATTTTAAATGGGTATATCTTGTGCATTCTTATCAGATTTGATTCCACCAGTGCCTCCAAGAATATCCAATCAATTTTTTCGACTACCTCCAAGAATACAATGTGTATACATGATGAAATCAATCTTATGCTCGGTCATTGAAGCTTCAATTAGCCTTAGCCTTTACAGGGATATGGGGAGGAACCTTAGCCACCTCTAGCCAAAGAGAACACACAAAATGTGTTTCATGGGAAGACATTTTTGACAAATAAAGTGAACTCTAAACAACATTTTTCCACCTACTCGTAGTCTATGGGTAGATATGTTAGAATTGAGAAGGAATCCATGGTAAATTAGGTTGGAAATGCATGAAAACCTCTATTTCTTTATTCAAACCTATATGCTCATAATCTCTCTTGGATTCAAATCTCAAGCCATAGGATTATACTTTGTAGATAATCCAAATGGCATTTAAATCCCAGAAGTTCTATGATAATGTTCAAAAAAAGGCCAGAATAATGATTTGATTTCCACCAGATGTTAGGCATGATCATCATTGCCATAATGGTCCCTAAAGCATTGAAACCCTCCAACTGACCTCCTTCCATTGCAAGGATCTGTGGACCCTATTTTGTGCAACTACTCTAGGTTTACAAAGCACAGTGAAGGAAAGAAGAAATGCACTAACTAACTGACTAGGTAACAGTGAAGGAAAGAAGAAATGCACTAACTAACTGACTAGGTAACATATTTCCTATCAAAACCTAACATTATATTGACATGTGTAAGGTCTTCTACACTTGTTACAATAGGTTGCATAGCTTGAGAGAAAGTAACTATATAATAATAATATAAATCATAATTTTTGGTTTAATTAGCATGGATGCATGTACTTGGAAATGACATCTAAAAGTAATCTTGTGCACACTTTGTAATGTAGGAAGCCAACAAGGATTCAGTTGTTCTAAGTGAAATCCATAAACACTAATTATTCCATCTCTATGAACTATTAAATTATTAAAAATGTCTATCACTCTACATAACATGACCATTATATCCAAAATTATCTATTGGTCAATATCCCTTGTGAACTAACTTCCTTTGAAAATAGACGTGCACTCCAAACATGAGGACGAAGTAATGTAATAGCTTGGAATTTACAATATTCATAAATAAAAAATAGAATGATGGCCTAGCCTTCCATATCCAACAATTTGTTCACATATAGCTCATTCCAATTCATATATGTGCATAGATTCCCCATAACTAGTCAATGGAACCTTCACATAATTTTGGAAATAAGCTCATAATTAAGTCATTTTGATTTGGGTTGGATCATTATATTGTTTTTCATCTATCTCAATCCCTTTAGAGTGGAAAAAATTAGAGGAATCAACTTGGAGGTCCATTTTAGTGGCAAGTCCCAGATTGGAAAATTGGGGTCTGAAACCTTCTAGGGCCATTTTAAGGCATAAAATGGCAATTTTTTGGGTTAAAAATTTCCCTCATAGTTGTATCACATGACATTATTCTACATATCGGGACCTTTCTAATGATGCAAAAATCAAGGCAATTGGAGATCGTATAGAAACTTTATGCTTCCTGCAAGTTAACCTATCGTGTTGACCACCATGGTATGAGAGGATGCCATTTCATCCCTTGTTACTCATGCATATGGGGCTCACCATGTATGTAGTTTCAATAAGATTCTAGAAGGTTTAAAACCCTATCACAATTGAGGGTTGAAGAAGTCGAAAACCTACCCCTAGATGGCCCTTGGGTGATGTTAAATACCAGGCCACTAGGAGGAGAAGGGGTTCCCTTCTTTTTCATTGTATCTTGTTCCATAGTTAAGAAAAACATGTGAGAGTGCTATTATGTGAACATAATAGAAGATGAGAGATTCAATAGCAACCATACAGGCCACAGGTCAAAGGCAACTCCACATAGAGTGCCTCTTTCTTTGTACTTGCATCATTTCTATACCAAAGAAAAGAGAGCAAAGTAGCCTCACCTTCTAGTTGGGTTTTCTCCCGTATTGGGTTTCCCAGGTCATGTCTTGTGCTAATTTGTGGATGGTCTGATTTCATTTTACTGTTCTCTAATTTCTACATTTTATCTATTTCATGCATAAGAAAAAAATCATTAACTAAATATTCTTGAGATCTAAAGGAAAAATAACCTTAATAGTAAAGATTTTAAGTATTTTATTAGATTTATTGTGACGAACTATTCCAGTGGAATATCCACAAAAATTTACAGATCACATTTGAGTATTTTTTTTGTTTTTTTTAGGTATTATAGAAATGACACCTAGACAAGTTCAATGCTAAGGACTCTATGGTAGTTGATTCTGCGATAGTGTTAGAGGCTACAAAGATGTGATTTCAGGTTATTCAAGAGGCATATTTAGGTACTCATTCTAAATCATTAGCCAATAAACACAATATTTTCAATCATTATTTCTTTTATCTATGTAATTGATTGTCTTATAACAATTCATCTTCATTCACAATCTCTAGAAACTTAATAGTGAAGCCTTGGATGATTGGTGAAGTTAAACAAATAGATACATGGAAACAAATTTCCAATCAAATTTAGAGTTTAGATAAACCTGATCTACCATTGATTGCAGTGCAACTCAAGAGACCACGACCTGCTATGTTATTGAGTTAACTAAAGTTTACAGTCTTGAACAAGCAATCTCAAAAGTTTAAATATTGATTTGAAGTGGGATCGTGGGATATTCATTGTTAGTTTTGTCAAGGATGGTGACCATTGGTTCCTGAGATGTTTCCTTTGTGGGATGGGGTGGTGACATGGGAGTAGGAGATAATAAAGGGGTTTTATAATTGTTAGCTATTGTATTGATCATCTCTAGATAAACTAGAATGTTACCATTTTTAGGGGATTCTACTCAAAAGTAGTCTCTCGTTCTAAGGTTTATCTCTCTTTGTAGGAAGGATAATTAGTTGTGCAAGTATTAAGGGGGAAGAGCTCTCTTTTGAATATGTAATCTTTTGATCTAGTATAGTGATCCAAAATGGATCCAACAAGGCCTAAAAATCAAATTTCTTGGAATCAGACGAAACCAATGCCATTGCGTCCGACTCGTCGCACAGATTCTGTCCATATAATTGTTTTCAAAAATGGGCATCGTATGCAAAAGTTATCATGTTCTGGTCAATTTCTCAAATATGCAAAAGTCAAACTGGTCAAAGTTAACAGATCGTACTATTGATGTCAGCAATATGACAGGTGACATCAATAGGACATGTGGCAGCACCAAGAGGTGACACATGTCACTTATTTTTGGTGTTTTCAGGTTGAGTTGGACCAATACAAAATTGACATGTGGCAGTGTACGGATGACACATGGAATTTCATACGTGATGTGGTCCAATGACAGGATGACACGTGGAAGTACGAACGACAGGTGGCTATACAGATTCTGATGTGGCAGGGTGAATGGGTTGTACGGATATTGAAGTGGCAGGGTGACTGGGTTGTACGGATGCTGACATGGACGACATGTGGTTGTATGGTGGTGACGTGGTTGTTGAATGTGCCTGCTGACTATGTTGTTGATTGTACGATGATTGGACGGTACAGGCCAATCCAGAGAAGACAAATGGCCCAATCACAGGGCACCATGTGGCACCCCAGATTTGGCCAATGTGGGCCGGTTCAAAAATTTGTTTTATGTCCGCAAGTTTCGAACCCATGAACTCTGGTTGTGCCAATGGACTACACCAACCCGCTAACCACTAGGGCACCAATATGACTTGTTAACCCATGCAAGTAAACTTGGATTTAAGTTGCAAGACACGGTTGTTTTGGGCTAATCCCCAGTCAGAGGAGGCCAACACAACACCACTTGGCACCCCACACAATTGATGGCTAAGAACCAGGAGCTAGCACAACTGTTTGGAGTGCGTGAAGGTTAAGGCCATGCTACATGGCCCTGCATGCGACCTGCAAAGGGGGGCTTATCCAAAGACCAAGGGATAAATACCAGAGCGCACCCAACCCGAGGCCCCATATGACCAGGAGCCCGGGAGAACGAGGATGCGCCTAGATTTTGTCCAATTTTGGGTTTTTAACTATATATTAAATATTTTTATGATTTTTAATGTTGTTTTTAATGGATTTTTCCCATTATTCGGGAATATAGAGCCCGATTTGAGGCCAGATATTGGGAGGTTGATACCAACTCAAAATACATATAAACCATGGGTTCTTAGAAGCATTAGAGAAGTTCAGAACAAAAGAAATGATGAATATTTTGAAAGCCAAATCCATTTTTATGCAGGGAATCCATTGAGGAGGGAAACTTTGCGGGCCAATTCTGGGAGCTACGCTCAACCTTTTTCAGTGTCGTCCTTTGTGTTGGATTCTTGAGGTCGAGTATAACACATCCAAACCAGTTTGTAATCCTTTTGACACTTGTTTTATGTACTTTTGAAGCATTGAAGATAATTAAGAAAGCCTCACCCACTGAGACAAAGGCCCAGAGACGTATGCAATCTTGTCGAACTCTGTTAACAACTTTGTTGTTATGGTTTGTTGTTCTTTGTGATTACATTTTGATCTGCATTTATTTATGATGGATGCTATAATATCTCATTAATTTCTTCTTCTTTCATTAATTCTTAATTGGTAAATGAACACATGCTTAAAACTTAACCAAGTCTTTAAAGATAAATTTCGGATCAAGTGGTATCAAAGCAGTTTGATGGTTGGATTTCGAGTTTGCATGTTTAGCAGGGAAAATTTGATTCATGGTGAAGATGAGCTTGTAGAAGGGGATCCTGAGATTGGATTGAGAAAGAGGACTTCTCAAAGTGAGGAGATGGCATCGGAAGAAGGCATGTCTCAGAACAAGATAGAGTTGCAAAAGACTTTATTCGCCATGTCTGAGATGGTAAAGGTATTATATGAGGATTACTTGGAACAGAAGAGGCCTTTCCAAGGGGAATCTTAAAAAAAAAGAAAAAGTGAAGAATGAGGATCCTCCTAAAACTAATCCTTCACCTCCTTCTTGTCCATAATCGTCTTCTTCTTCAAGTAAAAGTTCAAAATCCACTGCAAGAAAACATTCCCATAAACATAAACATGATATGCCTTTACTTAAGCTTGATGTGAAATTTGAATTTTCCATGTATGATGGTGAAGTCAATGCTGAGAGGATTGATAACTGGGTCAGACAGATGGAAGTTTATTGCACTGTGCAACAAATCAAAGATGAGGTAACTCAAATCAAGTTGGCATCGCTTTGTCTTGCAAGCACAACACTCATATGGTGGCAGAGTAACTTGCAAAATGGAACGCAACAAGTTGGTAATGTATTTCCATCATGGAAAGATTTTGTTTTTGCACTTAGAAAGCAATTTTATCCTTTGGGTTATAAAGAGAAGGATTTAATTGAATGGCAAAGTCTTAAACTAAGAAAGGGACAAACAATGCAATAATACATAGATGAATTTCGTAAGATGGAATTAATGTTAAACATTCCATTACATACCCAAGAAACTCTTATGAAGTATATAGGAGGTTTACCTGCACATATTCATAACACTGTATTTATGTTTGGACCTACTAATCTTAATGAGGTTTATGTTCAAGAAACATACATTGAAGTAGGGAAAACAAGAGTTGGTCTATCATGGGAATCATCTTCAAGGAAAGAGGACAAAAGGAAGGGCAATGGAAAGAAAGAAAATTCAACGACAAGAAAGGAAGAGAAGCTCTCTTTCAAGCATTGCAAGAAAGAAGGGCATGATGATGACCATTGCTGGAAATTGCACCTAGAGAAGAGACCAGAGTGGTTCAAAGAAAGCAAATGGAGGCAAACAGTTACAACAACAACATGACCAATAGACTTGGGATATGATTCAGGTGATGAGACTAAGATCACAACAATTGGTTTGACATGTAAAATTGGTGATGGATATGATTCTAGAAGTAAGTTGTTTCACATAACGGTGATAATGGAACATACAAAGATCGATACATTTATAGATAGTATGTCAATCTAACTTGATTTTAGAGGAAGTGGTTAAAAAATTGGGATTGACAACTAAGCTACTTCATAAACCTTACTCACTTAAATGGATAAGCAAGAATCATAAATTGCACATAACAAAGCAATGCACTTTAAAGTTTGCAATTTCATCAAAGTTTGTGGATGAGGTAACATGTGATGTAGTGCCACTCAATGAATGTGGAATGGTCTTAGGAATCCATTATTTGTATGATCACAAAGAAATCTTCTATAGGGAACATAACCAATATCACTTAATTGAAGAAGGAAATGAATATGTTGTACATGCTCATCACTTAAAAGAAAAACAATCTCTACAAATGATAGAACAATTAAGGAAGGCAACTGATGCAAGCAACACACCTATAATTGTGCCAAGTAAAGAAAGTGATCTTAAGCATGAACATGAGATGGTTGTAGAATGGAAGTTCAATCATACTTTGCTTCAAGATAAGCTAATGTCGTGCAAGTACTTCAAACATATTAGCTCATTTGCATCATATTCTGATGTTATCACTGCTAATGTTTTCAACATGGATGGTAGTGGCTTCAGTAAGATGTGAAAGAGTACAAGTGGCTAACAATATCTCTCAGTTGTCATGGTTTTTTTTCAATTGATTATGATGTGACAGGTGCACAAGACAGATTTTAAAGACAAAGGACAAGTGGTGTGGCCTATCCCGCACTTGATGACTGGTTAATACCCTTTTGGAGGAATAAAAGGTTTTAATGGGGAGGCATGATCCAAAATGGATCCAAGAAGGCCTAAAAATCAAAGTTCTCAGAATCGAACGAAACTAGCGCCATTGTGTTCGTCTCATCGTGTTGATTTCGACATATAATTTTTTTCACAAATGGACGTCGTATGTGAAAGTTATCACGTTCTGATAGATTTCCTAAATAGGAAAAAAGTCATATGCTCAAAGTCAACATGTCATACTGCTGACATCAACAGTACGATAGGTGATGTTAGTAGGACACATGGAAGCACTAGGAGGTGACATGTGTCACTCAATTTTAGCATTTTTGGGCTGAGTTGGACCAGTACGGAATTGACACATGGTAGTGTACAAATGACACGTGGTAGTTCGTACGTGGCGTGACCCAATGACAGGATGACACGTGGCATTACAAAAGACAGGTAGTTGTACAGATGCTGATGTGGCAGGGCGACTGGGTTGTATGGATGTTGACGTGGTAGGGTGACTGGGTTGTACGAATGTTGACATGGCAGGGTGACTGGGTTGTACGAATGTTGACATGGTAGGGTGACTGGGTTGTATGGATGCTGACATGGAAGAGTGACTGAGTTGTACGGATGTTGACGTGGATGACACGTGGTTGTATGGTGGTGATGTGGCAGCTGACTATTCCTACTGACTGTACAATGACTGGATGGTATGGGCCAATCCAGAGGTGACACGTGGCCCAATCACAGGGCGCCACATCGCACCCTAGATTTGGCCAATGTGGGTGGGTTCAAACATTTGTTTTTCCTCTGCAAATTTCGAACCCATGACCTTCAGTTGCGCCAACAGACTACATCAAATCCACTAACCACCAGGGCACCGGTATGACTTGTTAAGCCATGCGACTAAACTTGGATTTAAGTTGCATGGCACGGTTGTTTTGGGCTAAGCCCCGATCAAAGGGGGCCAACACAGGGCCACTTGGCACCCCACGCAACTGGTGGCTAAGAACCAGGAGCTAGCACAACTATTTGGAGCACATGGAATTTAAGGCTAGGCCACATGGTCCTGCATGCGACCTGGAAACGGGGGATTATCTGAAGACCAAGGGTTAAAGACGAGGGCACGCCCAACCAGAGGTCATATGGCAGTGCCTATATGACTAGGAGCCCAGGAGAAGGCGAATGCACCTAGAGTTGGTCCAATTTTGGGTTTTTAATTATATATTAAATATTTTTTTGTTTTTTAATGTTGTTTTTAATGGATTTTGCCCATTATTGGGGGATCTAGAGCCCGATTTGAGGTCAGATATTGGGAGGAAGTTGGGAGGTTGATACCAATTCATAATATATATAAACCAAGGGTTATTAGTAGCATTAGAGAAGTTCAAAACAAGAGAAATGATGAATATTTTGAAATCCAAATCTATTTTTATGCAGGGAAGCCATTAAGGAGGGAAAATTTGCAGGCCAATTTCGGGAGCTATGCTCAACCTTTTTCAGTGTCGTTAGTTGTGTTGTATTCTTGAGGTTGAGAAGAACATAGTAAAACCTGTTTGTAATCATTTTGACACTTTTCTTATGTACTTTTGAAGCATTGAAGAGAAATAAGAAAGCCTCACCCACTGAGGCAAAGGCCCAGAGACGTAGGCAATCTTGTTGAACTCCATTAACAACTTTGTTGTTATGATTTGTTGCTATTTGTGCTTACATTATGATCTTAATTTCTCTATCATGGTTTCTATAATATCTCATTAAGTTCTTCTTCTTTCATTAATTCCTAATCGGTAAATGAACGCATGCTTAAAACTTAGCCAAGTCTTTAATGATCAATTTCAGATCATATAGGATGCTAGCTCTAAAGTGGTGGATTGTTGAGAGTGTTTCCATCTGTCAATATGGGTCCTTTTTATTGTTCTAAAAAATTGAAACACAAGCTCTTACTTATGGACTTACATTTTTCCTTGATGACTGTAATAAGTAGAAGTTGGGTAGGTTGTAGAATTTTCTGAATTTTGGATGACAACCTAGAGGCTATGCTAATGTATATTTTGATTTCTAATTTGAATATCAATTTAAAGTTTTTTTTTTTTGAAAAAAAAACTAGAATGTTGCCCCATCACTATAAGCTAAATATTTTTAATAGTTTTATCATAATATACATAAAGTCATTTTTGACACTACTAAAGAAACTACAACATGCATCAATGAACTTTTAATATTTTCTATCTAGCTTTGAAAATAAATTGAAATGGGTGTAATGATATCATAAATTATAAATTGTTTCTGGGTTATTTTGAATTACTTGGATGATGCCCCAAAATTCATTATGTTATTTTCACTACGATTAGATCAATCCTTTGTATATCAATGTCAATTGTAATCTTCCAACCATTCCACACCCTGCATCTCATAAATGACTGCAAATTGTTGAGGTGATGACCTTATCATGCACTTTGGACTAGGGATCTCATTTGAACCACTGGTTATCGGCCTCTAATTGAATTGTACAAATGACCAATGACCAATAAAAATGCCCTAAAACATAACAACAACCCTCATTTTCTTATACTCTAATAGTCCTTTGGAGATTAGAAACACCAATTGAGGTTGATTTAGTGATGAATGGGTATTTCACAACCTATGACATTAGAGTCTCCCATCATATGTCCATTCACATTTACCCTTGTTATAAGACCTTTTGAAGGATTCATTTTCCATTCAAAAACAACATCCTCTAATTTTTTAGCAAACTAATAAAAATATTGTGATTTCTCCAAATATTTCTAAAATTAACTCTCACCACAAAAATCTTTTTAATCAAATAACCACAATGATTCATTTTTGCCCTTTTCTTTCTCCAACTTTAAAGGTATACTAGTTTAGTAAAGCACGTTACTCTAATTCATATATATATATATATATATATATATATATAACACGCACATTACACCACGTCATTGAGATAAATGTACTCCGCAACATTATATTCGGATGTAAACCTATTTGTTATTTGTTCCTGCTAAAGGCTTGAGTTGCTCATTGACTTTCTATTAGTTTATAGTTGATTTTAGATTTTTGTTTTATATCAAATGTGTAACATAGGAAATCAATATATATATATATATATTTTAATAATAAAATAATATATTTTTCTGAAATTTGATTGGCTGATATGTTTGATGTGTTATTGTAGGCTTCACGTTTTTTAATGTAAACACAATTAATAGATTTGACAATTTTACACAGCAGAGCAGAGAGGGAATGGCCAATTGTACTGTGGTCATAACAATAAGCAATGGCAGAAGTAGTATGGAACTACATCAACCCATCCTCGGGCCTCGAAATCAGCTGGGCAATTAAGAAATTCGAGCCGCGCCAGGGATTTCCAGAAGCGCCAGGGAACTGCGGGAGCCTTTTTGCAGAAGCGCCAGGGAGCTGCGGGAGCATTTGGTTTGAATTCAGTCGATTTTTGTAAATCTAGAGATGTGATGCGTAGATTGGTTGAGGCATAATGGATCGTATTTCGTTTGCCGAGGACAGAGACCATCTTCCCATTCTACAGATTAGCAGTTGGGGCCAGGCGCCTCTGGAGCTCTCGTAGTTTAAAGAGGCTTCAATTTCCCCCGTGAGGGACATTTTTCTTTTAATTTCTCACCAGCATGAGGCCCTGCTCCTTCCTCTTGGGGCTGATTCCTTAGAACAGGTATTCTCTGATATGTTTTTTTCTCCATCACAACCTGCTTCTCCTAATGACAATATACATAATTCAATTGAGCAAAAATTCTTCACACCTTTAACCTCCAGACAAAAGATTCCTTCAATCTCTCATTCTGCGTCCAAGTCTGCTTATAATGGCTCAGATAGTCCGCCATACACGCCATTTTATACTCCTTTCTCGACACCTTTAAGGAATTCCAGTCCGTTATACGAAACTCCATCATATGAATCTCCGTCCGGGGATGGCGAGGGTTCTTTTTGTTTTCCTGCTATTTCTGACGCGAGGTCTTTGGCCTGGGGATGTTTTGGGGATGAATGTGGAGATGCTCAAGAAGTCGAGCTTTTTAAGCAGCTGCTATTTGTGTCGGGCGAGCATGGGGTTACTATTCATGCTTTCTGTAGGAAGCATATGACGGATGTAGGGCAGGACATCTCTAGCGAAGCGGATGGAGGGAAGCCTCTTGAGGTGAGGAACGGAGTGGGAAGATTCGTGAATTGGGGACCTGATGGGGTTTCATTGGAGGGTTGCTTTGCAGATGTTTCCCAAGCCATCTGCAGGCAGCTTTCGAGAAGAAGTCGGTTCGACAGGCGGAGTTGGAGAAAGGGGTGATGGTTCTTATGGGGGAAGGGTGGGTAGCACAGTTTCAAATATGAGCTCTACGTCGCAGAAATGGCTGCGCTCTTTTCTTGTAGATATTGAGTTGGAAGAATCTGGAGGCAACCTCAATTCCATGTTTCCAGCTAAGTCTTCGATCCCTTCTTCGGATGATGTGGTGTCTTTTTGTTTTTCTTGTAATTCCCCAGCATTTCTGCGTTTTATTCGCTCCAGAGGACAAGTGACTTCTCACGACAAGGATGATTCTGGGGTGATTTAAATTTCAGGTTCTCAAGAATGGGGAAGAAGTAAAGTTGCAGCGGAATGCGCTTAGTGTAATTGAAGCTCCAATTGGCCATGAAGAAGAGGACGAAAATGATTGTGAGAACAGATTCTGGAGTAGCTTGGATTTCGGTGGGTATAAGGATTTATTTTATTCCATGTTGTAGTCTCCCAATTAGGCCTTATAATTTCCAGTATGAATTATTTCTACTATATTTACTTTAGCTGATCCCATCTACCGACTGTGCAAGACCCAGCGGTGGTTTAATAATACTTGTTTTATTACAGATCCTGAAGATTTCCAGAAACCCTGCAAGCCGAGAGTTCGGCCTCATAAACTGGCGATCTCCGTGTCCAAAACTGTCAGCCGAAACAATTCCAGTGACTTGCAGTCCGCAGATTCAAAATCTTCAGATGGAATGCCGGTAAAGCAAATTTAGATTACCGTAATGTCATTCTTTTAGTTCTGGGTATTTGTAAAGATTTTAAATTTGCAGAACTATTCAAGTTTACAGTAGTGGTTTTTATGCTGGTATCTGTTTCTATGTGTGGGAGAATGGAACTTATATTTGAAAGGATTTTGATTATACCCTTGAATAACATGCGATTTTCTTGACCAATGGTACAGAGAGTTAACCTCAGCAAATTGGAAACAGCAGCCCTGTGGAGATATTGGAGGCACTTCAATCTTGTGAGTTTAATGTTCTCACCAAGAAATGGTTTTAACTTTAAAGTGAATTCACAATTTTGTCTATCATCTTGAAGTTTTCATCATGATAGATTCCTCGCCATGATTGTTAAATAGGTTGAAGTAAGTCCTAACCCTTCAAAGGAGCAGTTAGTTCATGCAGTGGAAAGACACTTCATATCACAGGTATTAAAACTTTATCTACGGCTCTGCAACAAAGAATGGGGATTGTTTATTTCAATAATATGCTTGTGGTTTTTCTCAAAGATTGCAATATCAACTCTACTTGCTTGTTCACTTTCTTGCTTTCCTCCATATGATGTAGTTATGCTACTGATAGATAGTTATGTACGTTTGAGATTTTCAGAAGCTTCAGCCAATGAACTAATTTGCAGCTTCATCCCGTCTATTAATAATGATATTTCATCCTTTCCGTGAGCTTCATTTTGTTGTCACTTTCTGATGCCAGTATATCATATGGCATTTTAAGCATATTATTGGGTTGATTGGATTTTGCATTGAATTTGGTGTCTGCCTTATATGCATCTTATCTATCATATTTTCTAGTGTTTTAAAGTGTTTTAAAGTGACTGTGTTTGTTGGTCTATATTTAAGTCAAATTTCGTTTCATCTAACTTGTGTACACTATTTTTTGCTCTATTCTGTGCACAACAATTGGATGAGTTGCAGGTGATTGCAGGATTTGTGCAGGCTGCAAAGCGATAGAAGACAGTTTGTGGTTAGATAAATGCTTCGGTGAAGGGGAAATTTGATAGTAACATTTTGAGTAGACTTCATGGGCATGCAAGAATTGAGTTGTATCATATGTACTTCAATTGACTCCAACTTTTCAATAATTTAATGTTAGGTTTCACTTCAAGTGACATGACACTAGGTATGATGTAATGAAAGTTGGTTTTACGAAGCTCTCCATCAGTGCCCTCTCATGTTGAAAGAGCCTAAAGTTATGGAAATGCTTTAAGCATTATTAACCTGTAGTAGAACAGAACTTGAAACAAGGACATGTGGTATTTTTGATGACTCAAGGTAGTCATTTTGATATTTGAATGTATATACTAGGTGGGTGAATATCAATACCATAGATCACTGTTCGATGGAGATGCTTCTGTTTGGTAAATGCATCATGGTGTATTTTTTATTCGGATGAAGTTTGAGGTTTAGATGTCTTCTAACTTTCATTATCAGAATGGGGCATATGGTTTGATGCATCATAATATTTGTTCAATAGATATGGATTTTCTTGTATAGGCTTAGGAGTCCAGGGAAATGGTGTTATTTTTGTTGAGGTTCTCTCTCACTTCGACATTTCTGAGCTTGTATTTTGAAAATATTTCATTAGTACCAGAAGCACAGAAACAGGACAGACAACCAACCACCTACAGAGCTTGTATGTGTATTCCGGGTATTAGAATAAATTTATGCTCTAGTTATAACATTTGACTTTGATTTTGGCAATTATTTGCTTTTGCAGGCTTCATTTTTCTATTAGATTTGCTTACTACTTCATTTTTGTTATTTTCTCAAATTTGCTATTGAGTAGCTTCTAGTTGGTTTCTGTGTGTGCATCTCTTGGTTTAGGTTACTGTTGGTCTGTAGACGATGTTGTTAATAAAGACTTTTGGTATGACAATTTTTTGGTTCTCTTGTAATCAATTAAACACCTACTCGGATCTTCCCATCATTAAATTGTTATACTCGTAATTTCCTTTTGAAATTGTGTTATATTAAATTTTTTTAATTATATTTCTATACTCTTAATTTCCTTTTGAAGTTGTGTTATATTAAAATGTTTTAATTAATAGAAGCGATTTACTTTTAAAATTCTATATATCCAAAGTCCTTTTTTTCTCTATAGTTATATTAAGTTTTATTGTTCAACATGTATTTCCCAAATAATTTGGCAGGGACTGTGTTGCCATACAACCCTTGTTCATAAAGTTCTGCAAATACAGGAATCTTATATTTTAATTTGGTGTCGTGTTTATCATGAACTTAAAAATAGATTAAAAAATTATAATTATATTTTAACTAAAAAAAATTATATTATATTTTAAGTAAATTTTGGATTATATATA
>ML786277.1:227626-244493 GCA_009831015.1 Picea engelmannii
TGCCGCTGTTCCTTGCGGGCATACCAGTTCGAACCCCGTCGAGGCACCCCCCTTTTCCTTGGCATGTTGCTAAGATTTCTCCCAGACGTGCACACAGGCTGAAGCGGAGTGAGAGCGGATGTACCAGCACCAAAACTCCACAGAAGACTGGTGTACCAGGGCATAAGACGCTCTGAGCAACACCCTCTTCTCCAAATCCAGAGCAGAACCATGGGCGAAGAACTAAAAAACCAATATTCCAAATGCAAATCCTCATGACCGAATTTACCAATGCACTCGCCGACGTCGTTAATGCTCGCTCGCTCGACTAGACCTCCCATCGCAGAGCGATAATGGCTACCCTGCATTCGTAGGGCTGGTGTTAAATGGATGGGCTCTCTCATTTAAACCTCGGCTCAAGTGGAAGACAAATGTCGCTCCTTCCCCAGCTGTCACCCCATACGGGGATATTTTTATATACTTTTGATAGACGGGTTTGATTATATATTACAGGAATCTTATATTTTAATTTGGTGTCGTGTTTATCATGGACTTAAAAATAGATTAAAAAATTATTATTATATTTTAACTAAAAAAATTATATTATATTTTAAGTAAATTTTGGATAATATATATATATTTTTTATATACTTTTGATAGATGGGTTTGATTATATATTTTGTATTCTTGAGAGGTTAGTTTAATTAAGGAAACTTTAAGTCAATCATTCATTTATTCTGTGAAGTATCTTGTTTATTGAAATATGTTATTTATTATCCAGCTCATAAGATGCACCGGACAATGAGTTAATCATTGACTCACGGCATGGTGTTTAATGTAAACAAATTTTAATTATATGAAAGTAGTGAACATTAACTTTATTTAAAAAAAAAAACTTCGAAAATAAAAATGATTTGAATTCATCACTAGGGAGCAGAATTTCCAGGGAACCTTCAATCCAAAACTGGTGAAGGTCATTTGTCATGTATCTCCATCATAAGTTTATAGAATTCGGGGCACTCCTCAACTCCTATTAATTGCAAAACCCAAACTAAGAGGAGAGGCAAATCCAAGATCTTCTAGTGGAGAATTTCAATCTTTCTTTGATAGAACATGCATTTCTTTTTTTTATATAGTTTTGTGATAGGATGGTTTGATTATATGAGAGTAGTGGATTTAGTGATTAAAAATATGTATTTTACTTAAGCTGTTATAAGTTCAAATAGAAACCAATAATGCATATTTTCAATTTCTTCCATATTTCTCCAATTTCTTTCATATATTAATGTTTTTTGTATTAATTATTTATAATTAATTGATTTTTTTTTCTACAAATCTTGATCACTCTAAAAGAAGAATTGCAACATCACAAAAATACTAATGACAAAATAAATACTAAACTCTACACTGATCAACTACTATACTACCTAAAAAAATACTAATTAAAACTATTATACTACCTAAAATATACTAATTAAAACTTCCAATTAAAATAAATACACCGAAACTACCAGCTAAAATAAATATACCTAGTACCTAAGACTTTTAATTGATATACATGTGCACATACCAGGCATGACGTCATTCAAATAAACATAATCCACCTAGTGCGTGTTGATGGGGTGACTGGCATTGGGGTTTTCACTGCCATAAAACTCATGATTTTATTTCATCTTAGCTTCATTAGGTCTCAATATGTAATGTCCCTTTCCAAATAGGAGCTCCAGAAGAGGAGGCTTAATGGTCTAAACCACCCCGTTAGACTATAGCCAGGGCCAAAGAGAGGTAAACATGGTTACTAGAGGTCACTCCAGTCACAGGTGTTATATTCGGAAAGTGACATTGAGCTAAAAAGGGTTAAAAACACTTTTAAGTCATTATGAGCTAAAAATAGAAGTCAACGGTGAATTAGGGTTTCAACATGATTTAGGGTTTTGGAAAGCTATAAAGGAAGGGTCAATGACCTAATTCATGATGATTATGCAGATTATGACTTGTCATTGAGGAGAAGAGGCGCATCTCAGGAGAGATAGTTCAGTGTATACCAGGAGGAAGACACTAGTTGGCTGATTTCAGTGTTGAAAGACACACCCTAGTCACCGGGAAGATCATCTAGGTCTTCCATCATTCTTCATTGATTCCACAGTGCTCCCATATTCCAGGTATTATCTTTTAGTTGCCTATTTGTATTCCGACTAAGATCCTTTTGTCTTTTGATCTAGCCGAGTGTTGTTATTTTATTCAGCTGCAGTTGCTTATTTATATTCCAGCTAAGATCCTTTGTATGTTTATCTAGTCGAGTATTGTCAGTTATTCAAATGCATTCAGCTATTTTGTAATCCACAGAGATATCATAATACAAACTTTGCAGTCCTTTGTCATGTTTATTATTTGTATGATCATTTATATGTTGTAAACCTTTGATCCTACACACACATTAGCAACGTTTCCTAGACTAGCCAAGTTATGAACATTACAGTGGTATCAGAGCTTTAGTCCTGCCAGCCTGTGACTAAAGACAATGAGTGTAGCAGAAGACCCAGAGGGTCATGAACATGTAGGTGATGAATATGTCACTTACAACAGGCATCAAGAAAGAAGGCATAGGCTGGATTTCCCCCCTTTTCCTCCTAGCTCAGAGGAAGAGGAAGAGGCACACAGAGAAGCAGAGAGAAGGGCAGAGTGTGAGGCTGAGCACGAGGCTGAGAAGATTCTAGGAGACAGATATGAGCGACCAGAGGGAAGTGGCAAGGCCCCCGTATATCCAGAGGCAGCTTTCATGCAGGTTATCAACGATATGTTAGGTAGTCAACGGATCATGTCTCAGTCCTTGGCACAGGTGGTTGATAGATTAGCTAGAGTGGGCACCCCAGATACACAAGTCCCACATGCAACACAGGAGAACTCGGGAGCAGGCAATAGACCCCAATCACCCTCTCGCACATACACCTCTACGAGTAGGATTCCTAGACCCTTGTTTCCCAGTTTCTAGAGGGCACACCTGGTAGCAGCACCGCCACCAATACCACAGAGGCCACCCACTCATGCTGACGACATTGTAGAGTATAGGAGGGAGTACGCAGCATTGGGTTGTGACTTCCATCAGGACATGACCTTAGTCGAGTACTATGTACTCAGATTCAGGAACTGCCCCAGAGAGGCGCAGAGGGGAGGACCACAACAACAGCAGGGGCATGACCTCGATTTCATCCGAAAAGTTGGGAAACTCACATCCCTTCTTTCGACGGATCATCCAAATACACCGCCAGAGCTTGGGTATAGAAGCTAGACATGTATTACAAGCTCAACCAGATGACTGAGATAGAGGCCATCAGTTTTGTGACCTTACACTTGGAGGGTGAGGCACACGAGTGGTGGTACCATGGACTGGTGACATTGGGTCACAGTCACATCATCTCCTATAGGGAGTTTACAAATAGGCTCATGGACAAGTTTGATGGGAAGGATCCCAAGATACACGTCAGGGATCTAGCCCAGTTGAGGCAAACTGGCACAACAAAGGCATTCATCACAGAGTTTCAGCAGGTAGTCGTGGCAATGACAGATATATCAGAGCCCAGGCTGATCATGCTATTCACAGAAGGAATCACAGATCCTTTGAAAGGATGGGTGAAGGCATACAGGCCTCCCACTTTACAGGATGCCATCCTTTGCACTCGAGATCTGGTAGACTCAGTGCCAAAGACTAAAACTTTCTCCAAACCATTTGTGCCCCAGAGGGATCGATACAGGAATCCATTTCTGAGAGAATGGAAGGGAAAGGAGAAGTTGGATGATGAGACTATGTGAGAGCTTATGAGGAAAATTCTTTGCTTCAGCTGTAGAGATCCTTGGGTCCCAGGCCACAGGTGCACGGGCAAGGGAGAGATTCATTATATTGAGGTAGTAGCAGACAGCGTGGACAGTGAGGAGGAGGAGCAGGACAGTGGATCCACTAGTTCAGAGGAGGAGTCAGCACCAATAGAGGAGCATCCTCCTCATAGACCATCGAGACTGGCAGGATCCCATCCTCCAGTAGTCCCACAACCGCTAGAACAGGCTAACAGGAGGAAACTAGCAAAGGGAGGTGTCATAGCAACCCTTTCTAGTGTTCCCAGGTATGATACCCTCTATATCAGAGGTATTATCCAGGGGCAACACAAAATCACCCTGATAGATGGTGGGGCCACCCACAACTTCATCGATTCTTCACTAGTATTGAGACGGGCACTTCAGCCAGAGGAGTTTGAGGGATTTGATGTTGTGGTAGAAGATGGCCACACATTGGAGTGTCTAGATAGAGTTCCAAACTTAGAGATGAAGTTAGGAAACTACACAGTGAGAGACACATTTTATGTGGTTGACCTATCAGACAAAAATGTGGTGTTAGGAGTTCAGTGGATGATTACCTTGGGAAAAATTACTACCAACTACCAAACCTTGGAAATGGGATTCAGATATCAGGATGGGAAGAAGGTTGTTCTAAGAGGTATGTCAACAGGAGCACCCATGACAGTTTCAGCCAATAGGATGGAGAGGATATTTAGACATGGGGAGGTAGCATATGTTCCAAAATGCTTGATCACTACTCAAAAGGATTCGGAAGGTCGACAACAATACCATACAGAGATCAAGAATTTATTGGGATGACATCAACAGGTCTTTGAGACAATTCCACTAGGGAGACCACTTGATAGGGGGTTTGAGCACACCATTGAGTTGGAGGAGGGGGACAAACCTATGATCACCCCCCCTATCATCATCCTAGGAGGTTCAAGGATGAGATAGAGAAAGAAATCAAGGAATTGTTGGCGATAGGACACATCAGACCGAGCAGCAGCCCATTTGCTTCCTCAGTTGTCTTAGTTCTAAAGAAGGATGGCACCATGAGGATGTGCATTGATTACCGAACCTTGAACAAGAAAACCATCAAGAACTGATACCCTATCCCATGCATTGACGAGTTGATGGATGAACTGCATGGGGCAGTTTTCTTCTCAAAAATTGATCTACGCTCTGGATATCATCAGATCAACATCCAAGAGCAGGACATAGAGAAGACGACATTTCGATGTCATTTTGGACACTTCAAGTTCTTGGTTATTCCATTTGGGCTAACCAATGCACCCGCTACATTCCAGTCTTGCATGAACCATATATTCAAAGATTAGTTAAGGAAATCAGTCTTGGTTTTCTTCGACGACATCTTGATCTATAACCGGTCATGGCAAGAGCATATGAGGCACATGAATGAGGTATTTAGCATCATGGAGGCACAGTCATTATATGCCAAAGAGTCCAAGTGCGAGTTTAGTATGACAGAGTTTCTTTACTTAGGCCACATCATCAGTGCAAAGGGGGTACAGGTGCACCAAGAGAATATTAGGGCCATTCTAGATTGGCCGACGCCCAAGAACGTGACAGAATTGAGGAGCTTCTTCGGGCTATGCAACTATTACAGGCGGTTCGTCCGGGGTTTTTGTCAGCTTGGAGCACCGCTGACAAATCCTACCAAGCATGTGGCCTTCATATGGACCAAGAAATCATAGGAAGCCTTTGATCACATGAAGGAAGTCATGGGCACTTGTCCAATGTTGGCACTACCAGACTTCACCGTGCCATTTGTACTAGAGTGTGATGCATCCGACAAAGGGATCGGTGCAGTTTTGATGCAGGGAGGACACCCCATAGTATTCGAGATCTGGAAGATTAGTCAACCTAAGAGGTTGTACTCCATTTATGACAAGGAAATGTTGGCATTCATGCATTCCTTGACCAAGTTCAGACAATATTTGGTGGGCAACAAATTCGTGGTCAAGACTGATCACAATAGTTTGATGTATTTCCTTGAGCAGAAGGACCTCAGTGAGCGCCAAAAAAAATGGGTAATGAAGGTACAGGAATTCAACTTTGACATAGAGTATGTCAAGTGGAAGAAGAACATTGTGGCCGATGCACTATCGAGGAGACCTGTGGCATGTTCTTTGATGGAGATTTCAGCAGATTGGAAATCCCACTTATTAGTGGAATATTCCAAGAACAAGTTCACTTGTGAGGTGATGGATGGGCATATACAGGATGACCAGTATAGGTTCATTAACGATGTCATATTTTACAAGGATAGAGTCTACTTGGTTCCAGATTCAGGGTTTAAGAAGAAGATCCTCATTGCAGTTCATGATTCACCTACAAACAGATCAAAGAGAGGTTCTCATGGAAGGGCCTCAAACAAGACGTTATGAGACACGTCATTGAGTGTGTTACTTGCCAGCAAAACAAGTCAAAGCATGCTCTTCCAGCAGGGCTACTTCAGCCACTCCCCATTCCATAGAAGAAATGGGAGAGTATATCTATGGACTTCATCACCAGTCCACCCAAGGTCCAGGGTAAGGACTATATCTATGTAGTGGTCGACAGATTGACCAAGTTTTCTCACTTCTACGCCATACCGACAGAGTACAGTGTAGTTCAGGTAGCCGAGATTTTCTTCAGGGAGGTCTTTAGACTTCATGGGTTGCCGAAGAACTTCATCAGTGACAGGAACAGTCGGTTCATAGGGACGTTTTGGAGAGAGTTGTTTCGGTTGGTGGGGATAGAGTTGACACCTAGCACCAGCTATCACCCTCAGACAGATGGGTAGACCGAGATTGTCAACAAGTGGTTTGAAGGGTATTTGAGGAACTATGTATGAGGACAACAAAGAACATGGGTAAAGTGGTTACATTTAGAAGAACATTGCTACAACACCACCTTCCACATGTCCATTGGTATG
This sequence comes from Picea engelmannii, assembly GCA_009831015.1. NCBI lineage: Eukaryota > Viridiplantae > Streptophyta > Pinopsida > Pinales > Pinaceae > Picea > Picea engelmannii. The sequence continues at coordinate 234,378 of ML786277.1, forward strand.
ACACCCTTCCGAGCATTGTACGGATATGATGCTCCCACTTTGGTAGACTTGGTCTTCGGGGAGAGCAGAGCTCCCAAGGCCAAGGATTGGATCATAGAGAGTTAAGAGATTCTCAATTTGTTGAAAGAGAACCTACAGACAACGCAAAACCAACAGAAGACAAGTGCGGATAGGCAAAGGATAGAGTGCATCTTTGAGGTTGGAGATTTGGTTTTCTTGAGACTCCAACCCTACAGACAGTCATCTCTGAAGAAGAGTGGGGTCAAGAAGCTCAAGCCTAGATTTTATGGTCCTTACAGGATCATGCACCGAGTAGGTGAGGTTTCTTACGAGCTAGAGATTCCAAAGGGGAGAAAGATTCATAACGTTTTCCATGTGTCTTGCCTAAAAAAGGTAGTGGGACAATTCATTAACACATCAGAGGAGCTTCCCCCGTTGGATGAGGAGGGACAGTTGGAGTTAGTTCCGGAGGAGGTTTTGGAGTTCCAAGAGCAGAAACTAAGGAGCAGGTTCATCAGAGAGTGTTTGATTAGATGGAGAGGGCTTCTAGTAGAGGATGCTACTTGGGAGAGTGAAAAGGTGTTGCATCACCCTGGACTGGTATTACTTGAGGACAAGCAATTTCGGGAAGGGAGGACTGTAATGTCCCTTTCCAAATAGGAGCTCTAGAAGAGGAGGCTTAATGGTCTAAACCGCCCTATTAGACTATAGCCAGGGCGAAAGAGGGGTAAACAGGGTTACTAGAGGTCACTCCAGTCACAGGTGTTATATTCAGAAAGTGACATTGAGCTAAAAAGGGTTAAAAGTGCTTTTAAGTCATTATGAGCTAAAAATAGAAGCCAACAATGAATTAGGGTTTCAACATGATTTAGGGTTTTGGAAATCAACAACGAATTAGGGTTTCAACATGATTTAGGGTTTTGGAAAGCTATAAAGGAAGGGTTAGCGACCTAATTCATGATGATTATGTAGATTATGAGTTGCCATTGAGGAGAAGAGGCACATCTCAAGAGAGATAGTTCAATGTATTCTAGGAGGAAGACACCAGTTGGTTGATTTCAGTGTTGAAAGACACACCCTAGTCACCGGGAAGATCATCCGGGTCTTCCATCATTCTTCATTGATTCCACAATGCTCCCATATTCTGGGTATTATCTTTTAGTTGCTTCTTTGTATTCCGGCTAAGATCCTTTTGTCTTTTGATCTAGCCGAGTGTTGTTATTTTATTCAGCCACAGTTGCTTATTTATATTCCAAATAAGATCCTTTGTATGTTTATCTAGTCAAGTATTGTTAGTTATTCAGCCGCATTCGACCATTTTGTAATCCACAGAGATATCATAATACAAACTTTGCAGTCCTTTGTCGTGTTTATTATTTGTATGATCATTTATATGCTGTAAACCTTTGATCCTACACACACATTAGCAACGTTTCTTAGACTAGCCAAGTTAGTAACATTACACAATATGGCGTGGCCTTTTTGGGTTCAGACAACTTTCTGTGTTTGTTCTGCAAGTTTTTTTCTGAGAGTTGCAGCGGTCATATGGTGGAAACCTGTGCAACTAAAGAGATTCTTTGAATCCCAAGGAATCAGAGGACCTCCATACAGGCTGCTCTATGGAAATGCTCCTGAAATTGGACAGATGATGGCTCATGCAAAGTCCACACCCATGCCTCGGTCACATGACATAGTCTCTCAAGTTCTTCCTCATTATGATGAGTGGACAAAAACCTATGGTAATCTCTGTTAGATTCATAATGAAGAAAAAAACAGAAACATAATATAAAGAACTAAAGCAATCAAGAAATCACGATGAACAGAGATAAATAAACACTGGCAGAAAAGGCATACTCTGTATTCATCAATGCTTCAAGTAATCATGTACATAGACGTACATATATAATACAAGAAGACCATAACTGTCATGTAACTGTATAACAGTTAGGTAAACCAACTAAACCAATTAACTTATGATTATAGTTTTACCATCCCCCCTTAATCATAAGTTCATTCTTGCCTGAAAAAATGCCACTACTTGACAATCAACAATGTGTCAAGCGAATATTCAGAGGGTTGGTTGAAGATGCTCTCTAAACTCTGAAAAAAATAGCAGAAGCTGATGTCTTCTACTAAATTGGTGGTTTAAGGGTGACCACAAACCGAATCTCTAGCATAAGTTGATGTCTTCTACTAAATGGCATGGTTTTAAGTTGACCATAAAATAACAAGATCTCAAGGCTCAAAAATCTGAAAATGTAACAAGAAGAACTTCATGTCTTCTTCTCAATTGGTGGTTTTAAGCTGACCACAAACCATATCAACAACAATATGTTCATGAACAAGACTGCATACCAAGAACTAGGTTGCATACTTGATCATCTGTTCACAGGCTATAAATCAAACTTGGAACTTGACTCAACTAGATTTCCCCCCTGTCAGGGACAAGTGGTTCCAATTCCCTTGACCGTCATTCGCAAGTATGGCCAAGAAGAGATCCATCACATCAAACTGTCTTTCGGCGGAGTCTAAAGACTCAATCTTCAACTCAAAAGACTACATCAACTAGGCCCCGATCATACCCTAAATCATCAAATCTTGAAAAAAATTCATGTCCATCAACTGTAGAAATATCTTCAATGAAGTACGACTGTACTTGTGTATAAATCCGACGATAAGACTGCTCCAATAAATTGGCTTCCAAACGTCAACACCAATTCCCTAACCATTCAAAATGAATTTTTTTCCGCTTGCACTTTTGACACCTTACTGAGGGGTGATTTGTCTTCCCACAAAATCTGCATGGGTGAAGATCAAAACAGTTTGACTTATCATGGCCAAACCAATGACAGTTTTTTCACTGTATGGGTTCTTTATCTGACTTATTATCATGATCTAGAATATCTGTAACAACATCTTCATCAACAATATCCTTTACATGTTCCTTACCATTATCCTCAAGCTCTGTCGTCTTATCATCATTAAAAAAACCTCCACTCACAAAGCAAACAAGTTTGCAATAATTAGGAATATGAAAAATTTCGTTAGCATCCTTTACATATCCTAGTCCATATCGATTTCATTTAAATCGTAATTCTTCCCATGGTCGAACAATACATCTATCCACAACTTTTTTTGACTTAGGGACTTCATCCAACTCATCTTGATGTTTATGAGTGTCATCACTAGTCAACTGAGCATCTTCATTATTTTCATCCTTGATGTCATTTTGTTTGTTGAAATCACATTGTTGGCGTCGAAGGAGATTTAACTCATTAGATAACATTTTGTTTTGAAGTTTGAACATATCAATCTTCTTGTGTGTTACTTGTAAACAAGTAATCATTCTACTGAGGGTGCACTTGTTTATTACAATTGTAGATTCTGTAGTTGAGTTAATTAATGTGGGCAATATTGTAAATATTTCTTCAATTCTTTCCATTATGCAGAATATGGGCGATAGATGTTCTGTGTCTGATGTGCATGCCAAGATAAAATTCAATGCCAAGAGAAACTACAGGATAACCAATGACTTAGATGCACACAAAGATCCTAAGATAGACCCCCTTATTCAATTTTGGGTGGGTCTACAAATAACACCAAATACAATTTTTCAAATGCAATTTGTTGGACACGTTTACATCCACCTTATAACTTCATTATAACTTCCAAAAAACTTCTTATAACACCTTTACAAAAAGTCTTCAAATAAATAACAAAACCTTATAACTCCTTAAATCAAAGTCTTCCTATAACTCCTTTAAAAAAAAAAAACTTTATCAAATCCTTATCACTTTGATTAACATTGTTAATCATACAAATAACGGTACTCTCAAATCATGATATAATAAATTAAATAACTTTATAAGTCTCCTGTAATAAAATCTCAATGCATTTTTTTACAACTGATTTCACCTATTTTCTTAGGGTTTCATTTATGCATACATGGTGAGTAGAATCTTTACCATGTGTCCATGAGTCAAATGCCTTAGACAGGTCCCTTCACGTTGAGTTATGCAGTTATGCAGAGTTAAACCATATTAGGTTTGCTGCGAGCAAATGGAGGCTGCAGTAGATGGTCGTTTGATGCTGTCATTTTTCATCCAAAAGACGCATTTCACACTAAACAAGCCATCGAATATGGCACTAAAATGGTTACGGAACACTTCAATTAATAATGGATTTAAAAATCTTAAATTGTTTATTTCTGAAGCTGCATTGTCTGCTGAAATCGATGATGAGACTGCTTGGTTCATAGATTCTAGTGCATCAGCTCATATGACTTGTAATAAAGAATGGTATGATGAATATTATGAGAAAACTGATGGCACACACATTTATCTAGGAGATAACAGATCACATAAGGTCCAAGGCTATGGAGTAATAAGTGTGAACTTACCTAATGGACAATTGAGACAGATTCATAATGTGCTGTATGTTCCTGGTATTAAAAAGAATTTTATATTCGTTTCAACTATCACTGATAATAATCTAAAAGTGGAATTTGGTAAGTTGCGGTGTGTTGTGAAAGATGTCCAGAATCACTACAGGGTTGTTTCCATAGGTACCAGGGTTGGAGGATTGTATAAATTGGATGTGACAATGAAGCATCATGTTGCATTGACATCCACATCAATGTCAACAGAAGAGCTATGGCACCACAGGCATGGACACCTAAATTACAATGATTTGATGTTGTTACAACAAAAAACCATGGTAGAAGGTCTTCCTACTATGAAGAATGATCAATTTCCATGTGAAGTGTGTGCACTAGGTAAACAACATAGAGAGGAGTTTCATGTTCATACAGAGAAAAGACAAACAAACATTCTTGAATTAATTCATACTGATGTATGCAGACCTATGCAAACTAGGTCACTTGGTGGTGCTTCCTACTTTCTTATTTTTTTTGATGATAGATCTAGATATACACGGGTCTGTTTCATAAGGAGTAAAAGTGATGTATTTGAGTACTTCAAAGAATTCAGAACTTTGACTGAAAAACAAACAAGAAAATGTATTAAAGTTCTCAGATCTGATCAGGGTGGTGAATATACATCAGGTGCATTTAAAAGTTATTGTAAATTTCATGGGATCCAAAAACAATTTACAGTACCTCATACACCTCAGCAAAATGGTGTTGCTGAGAGGTGGAACAAAACACTGGTGGAGTTTGCTCGCAATATGCTTCAAGGTAAAAACATTTCTAATGGTTTTTGGACAGAAGCCATTAACACTGTTGTTTATTTAAAGAATCGTAGTCCAACTAAGAAATTAGATTTCCAAACTCCTTTTGAGATTCTTTATGATTATAAACCTGATGTCAGTCATTTAAGAGTATTTGGATCCACTACCTTTGGACATATTCCAAAGGATGAGAGAAGGAAACTTGATGCAAAGTCAATCAAGTGTGTTTGTATTGGGTATTGTACTAATAAAAAGGCATACAAATTGTTTGATCCCAGTTCACATAAATTGTTTGCAAGTAGAGATGTGATGTTTCATGAGAATGCAGATAAAGTTGATACATTGAATGATGCAGATGCTTGGCATAATGATAGTGATAAACATGTCAAAATAGATGCAATGGTTAAACAAGAACAAGAACAGGTACAGGTACAGGTTCAAGAACGAAATGAAAGCAGTATGGACACTTCAAGCAGTCAGGATACATCAAGTGGAGAAGAGTCACCACAGAGTAGAAGACGAGATGAAAGCAGTGAAGGACCAAGAAGGTCATCATGACAAACTCATCCACCTATAAGGTATAGAGACTATGCATTGATGTCTCATGTCATGAATGTTGTAGAACCTGTAAACTATGATCAAGCTAAAGAACATGAAGTACGGAGAAATGCTATGAATGATGAATATGATTCTCTTATGAAAAATCAAACATGGGAATTAGTTGAGCTGCCTGAAAACAAAGTCCCTATTGGAAGCAAATGGTTGTATAAATCTAAATTTAAAGCAGATGGTAGCATTGAAAAATATAAGGCAAGATTAGTTGCAAAAGGATATTCACAAAAGGAGGGAATTGATTATGAAGATACTTTTGCACCAGTAACTAAATTGAATACAATTAGAGTATTGATTGACTTAGCTACAAAACATAATTGGAAGTTACATCAGTTAGATGTCAAATATGCTTTTCTGAATGGTGATTTAAAAGAAGAAGTTTATTTGGTTCAACCTGAAGGGTTTGTCAAGTAGGGACAAGAGCATCTAGTCTGCAGGTTAAAGAAAGCATTATATGGTTTGAAACAGGCACCGAGATCATGGTATGTAAAGATAGATACTTTCTTTTATCAAAATGGGTTTGTGAAAAGCAAGAATGATCCTAATCTATATGTTAAGAAAGATGAAGAAGGAAATGTTGCTTTAATATCTTTATATGTGGATGATCTCATTATTACATGGAGTGCATGTAAGTTAATTGAAGAGATTAAAAATCATTTATCTCAAGAGTTTGAAATGAAAGACCTCGGTGAATTGCATTACTGTCTAGGACTTGAGGTTTGGAGAGAGTCTGAAAAAACATTGATCACTCAAAGTAAGTACACAAAAGAAATTCTTAAAAGGTTCAACATGAGTGAATGTAAAGCTATGTCAACTCCCTTAGAACAGAATGCAAAGTTGTACAATGAAGATGGATCTAAAGAGGCAGATGGTACTTTATATCGTCAGTTGGTTGGAAGTCTAAACTACCTCATCACTACAAGGCTAGACATTGCATACTCAGTCAACATCCTTAGTCAGTTCATGGCTAAGCCTTTAGATAGTCATTGGAAAGCTGCGAAAAAAGTTCTTCGATATCTGAAAGGAATTGTTAATTTTGGTGTTATATATACTAATGACTATGATGTTGAGTTAACAGGTTACTCTGATTCAGATTGGGCCAGAAATCCTGATGACATAAAATCAACTTCATGATATGCATTCAACATAGGTATAGGAGTCGTGTCGTGGAGAAGTAAGAAACAACCAACTGTTTCTTTATCGTCAACTGAAGCTAAGTACAAAGCTCTTATACCATGATAAAATGGAAGAGTAGAGTGATATGAACAAATATTCTATTACTTACAATATCAATACAATGGACTCTATTATATAGAGTGTATAGGTTGTTATTAAATCTAACTTATTCTAAAGATAACTGGAGAGGTTGAGAGAATATCTCAACCACACACCAAACTAGAATCTCACCAATCCAACTCTCTAACAACCTCTTAAGAATAGGATCACACAACTCATGTAGAGATTAGCTCTACTCTCAATACATTAGCAAGCATATTAGATAAGTAGGAATTATATATTCCAACAAGATAAAATCCTAACACATAATATAAAAAAAACCAAACACAGATGTCGTAGCTCACATCCACAGTGATAAATCAACCCGCATCAATTGAATTAACAACAATATTATTCAATTGCTAAATGGCATAACTCCTCCTCCATTTAAATAATCAATTTAAGAGTCGATGGAGAGCTTCGCGATGACTTATCGCGTGATGTTCTTCAACAGTGAGCAGGTTTACGATAAGGGTTACGTTGGTGTGCATTCTCTGTTAACTTACAAGCATGCCCTTTACTCATTCTCTTTATCGCTACATGTGCCAATAAATATCAGATCATCGAGCAATATGATTGAGTGACCGATTGGCAGTGGTTCTCTTGCTTCTTTTATCAAGGCCGCAATTGAAGGTCATGTTCTATGTTGCAGGTAGGGTTCTTTCTCCTTCAACAACAGTGCTCTTTCTACATAGAACTTCAATTCATACAGTCATCAATATGAATTGCAAACGATTTACCTCAATTAGGTTTCTCAAACCTTTGATGCTTCAAGTTCTTAATCTCTCCATAGAGCGTTCTTTCTCGTGGCTTCCTTTGACAGGATAAGATCAATGCTTCACTCCACGGTTCTCCACGGTTCGACCACATCTCACTCTGGGATTCTTCACATCTTCATGCTTCTCCATGGTTCGGCTTCTCACATCTTATCTCTTTCACAACCTTCACATAAAACATTGATCATATTGTAAAGCCTCTATCTAATCGTTGGTTTCGTTCTCCCACTCAATCACATGAATGTTCAAGGCCATCAGATGTAATTTGCAGCACTGGTATTTTTCTCATTTGGTGCACACTCTCATTAAGCTTCACCTCCATTGAAAAAACTACCATGGATATCAAGATTATCATCCCTCAAGGAAATAAGTGTTCTGATAAACCAACAGGCCTCTAAAATCATCTACATGCTTTGATACCACTGTTAGATTCATAATGAAGAAAATAGCAGAAACATAATATAAAGAACTGAAGCAGTCAAGAAATCATGATGAACAAAGATAAATAAACACTGGCAGAAAAGGCATACTTTGTATTCATCAATGCTTCAAATAATCATGTAAATAGACATGCATATATAATACAAGAAGAACATAACTATCATGTAACTGTATAACAGTTAGGTAAACCAACTAAACCAACTAATTTATGATTAGAGTTTTAACAATCTCTTACCCTTATGCTTTTCACAATTTCTATGCATTCAGTAATCATGATTTTTCGGTTATTCTTTAATTAGTAATAGATTGTATGTGACATATAGGTAAGGATATTGTTTACTGGTATGGTCCAAATGCCAGGATGAATGTTTGCAACCCTGAGCTTATCAAGGAGATACTGTCCAACAAGCTTGGTCATTATGAATCACCTCCTTTGGATCCATTTTCTGAATCACCTCCTTTGGATCCATTTTCTGACTAGGTGCTTAGACAGGGACTTGTGGGCTTAAAAGGAGAGAAATGGGCCCAACATAGAAGAATCATTGCTCATGCTTTTCATCTGGATCATTTGAAGGTAAAAGCATGGAATTTCTCTACATATTGGTCCAGCTACTTTCCTAAGATCAGGTGTTTAATAAAAGTAAGCTTGCTCCTCTTGCATCAAATTGCTAGTTCAAATGAAACTTGATCTTTTGGTACTCTTCTTCGAACAAGTCTTGTATAAGTTTTCTAACTCAGCCTTCATAACTATCATTGACTCAACTGTTCACATTGTTCTGGTCCGCACTGGACAATGCAAGATAAGGGATAACCTTCCCTTGTCAATTGGAAGGGCTAACAGTGGCTAAGCCCAACACAACACAACAGTCCCCACTATGTCTTCTCATATGCATACTTTGAACATGGTTCCACGTGGTCATATCCTCACATACATCAAGAAAGTTGTACTCTAAGGGTAGGAATGACTTGTACAGTTTGCTATGCTTAGGAAATGGTTGATTTATGGTTACATCGAGAAAGTTGTACTCTATGGGTAGGAATGATTTGTATAGTTTGTTATGCTTAGGAAATGGTCGATTTATGGGTGTTGGGCAGTTGAACCATAAATAGAGTATAAAATTGAGAACATCAAACCAAACACAACACAGTAGCAATCACACAATTGACAGAGTGATTTATGTGAAAACTCAATGTAGGTATTCTTATAATCTGTACACAATCTAAACAAACATGTGCATTAATGAGTCATTGTCTAGTCTTTTTGGCATTTATGAAGGGTTACACATAAATCAAATGATTTTATATATGTCATGCATAGAAAGAGGGGAATAATGTGTGGGCCTTAATAAATAACATTGAGTTGAAGCTGTTAAGTGATTTACAATTATGTAGAAGATAAATGAGAAAATTTATTTCTATAATAAATTATTGCAATATGCCATTTTTTAGGTCACAATGTTTTCAAGTGACCATTATTTGAGTGTGGATTGTCATTGGATTTAGATGGATATAATTCAAGAGGTAGTCCATATTGTTGGTTGTGAGTTAGAATATGGATATCCACAACATTCATGCAAATAATTCAGAAGGAATGATCTATCAATGATGTAGAGATACATGGTTGATTAGCAAGCAATGCTACTTGAGAACCATTAATTGCTTATGGATTTAGCACTTAGCAATCTTTTCCACCATAAGATATTCCTTAATGCATAATGCAAGTATTTATAATCACTTTAGAAACGAATCAAGGGATTAATACACAAAATTCATACACTTTGGAATTCATTTATTCATCAACATCAAATGTAGAAACAATGATATT
>ML786277.1:250148-280686 GCA_009831015.1 Picea engelmannii
AAAACAAATTTAAAAAAAAAAAAAATTAAAAACAAATTAAAAAAAAAGCAATAACTAATTTAAAAAAAACAATAAACAATTTTGTTGAAAAAAAACAAAGTTGTGGAGGGGTTGGGATAAGGGAGTTGTGGAAGGTTGGGGTTGGCGGGGGATAAACCAACCACTCATTCATGAGATAACGAAATGATTGGAAGGGTTTTTGGAAAGGGTGAGTTGGGAGGGTGGACTAAGGAGGGGGAATAGGATGGGTGGAGGGTGGATCCCCCCCCTCGTTGCTCATCCATGAAGTGGTGGGGTTTTATGGGAGGGTGTAACATCCCGCTCTTGCGCGCACTAAGCGAATTTATTCTTTGAGGACACTTTCTTGCAAGTGATCTGGATTATTATACTATTGGGAGTTTGATTATGATTATGAGGCATTATGGATATGATGACATGTTATTTTGTTGTATTGACATAGACAGGTGCTATTGACTCGGTTCTCTTGAGTGTGCATGATTTTGGACCTCAAGGATGATGAGGCATCGATGAAACCATTGGACTCTGGATCGAGTCAGGGAGTGGACTATTGGGGTTTGATTGTTGTAAGGCATACAATAAATCTTTTAAAGACATCTATTATGTAAGGGATAGAGTAACTTTATGACTTAGGTAGCGAATTTACTTTATCACATGAATGACAACGTTTTATTTACTCTGCGATTTTCAGTTTATAGACATCGATTTATGCGGCTATCCCATATCATTTTCCCATAAACGTTATTGTTAGACAGATGTCGGTGTTAAATAGTTTTTCCATAGTTCATCAATCCTTAGACTTTTTTTAGTTTTATATTTAAAGACAACAACTATATTCATACAAGATAGCGATATAGGTTTAGTTTTAAATGGAAAATTCACTAAATTATGAGTTCATAAGATAGAGATACATTTGCAGTTGTATTTGGCGATATAACTAGTTATCGATGATATATTATTGAGCAAGGTTTATACCCCTTCGTTTAGATTAACCACCGCTTTTGCTTTTAGATCACTGGTTAAAGATGTTTAATACGTTGATTGCCTATAATAGTTTTGCCTTACGTTAATCTTAATGGTTGATTATAAGATTGGGATTATCGCCTTATCGTAGCCTTAAGGGTTCTCCCAACAAGGAACGAGTTAAGGAACTATTGAGTTATGGAGTGTATTTTTGTAAGGTTGCTACAAGGCTGGGTTTTATGTTGGGACGAAGGGTTGGAATTATTTCGGTTGCGCATGGGTCCCTAGTGCATCCTTCGCACTATGGCAACATGGTTTCTTGAGTTTGGATCATTGCACGCATGGATCAAGAAGCACACCCGATACCGCGACTTAGGATAGCGCACCACCCAATGTGGTTGATGACTGTTGTTTTTTATGGCGGTACGTGTTGTAACTTTGCATTGTCTCTCACTCATCGGGAAGGTTCTAATTAGTGGTCGTCGAATCCTATGTGTCGGATTTTGGATGTGTCCTTTAGCTTATAGGATTTGTTGTGTTTGCATCAGGCGGGTAGTCGCATATTTCTTTTTTATTTACGCATGTTTCGCCCAGTTGCTTGATATGCGAGAGTGTTGATTCATCATTGCCTGTTGCCTGATCTGAGCATGTGGAGTTCGTAGTTAGGTTGTGTGGTTAAATTGTTGTCATCGTTGCCTTCCTACCTTAAAACAAAAAAAAAACACTTTTTTCTTCGCAAGGAGTCGCAACGTATGAGAGTCGTTACATATGGTATCAGAGCGGGTTTGACCCTACGATTGCGGATCATCAAGCTTTACACTGCAGTAAACCCGTGATTTTTTATCCCTGCGTTATTTAAAACCTCAATGTGTCCATGCGGTGACCGCATTTAGAGGACCCCTCAGGGATTCGCAGTGTGGTGTCATGGAAGGAGGTGCGACGCCTCCAGAAGTTCTCTCACCCTGGGAGTCGAACCCCCAAGGGGAAGAACAAGTCCTTGGGCTGGATTCGATTGTGGTAAGGGATGATAATGGTCTGACAAGGCCCTTCCAGGGAATGTCAAAGGGCCTTGATCCACCATCTGTACTAATATGAGGCTAGAGCACCTGTACCCCTGAGGGTCCATAGCACGCACTAACCAGTACCATTAGCATCCACCGAGAACTCAGAGAGTTGATATCTAGAGTCCACGAGTGTCACGGATGGATGTGTCGTCGAGGCATGGCTATAGAGCAAGTTGTGGTGCTTCACACTTCAGGATTATGACCTCCATTATGAAGGTCTGCTTGGTGGTCTTTCAACTAAAGGGGAGCGCTTTTCTATGGCGGAAGACACTCCTGCCACACTTGAACATGGTCATCAACGACGTGTCATGGGAACTATTCAAGAAATGGTTCCGAGAGAGAGGTACCTATCAAAGGAATTCATTGAGCATCATCTCAACGAGTTCAACGCCTTGCGACAAGGCTGTCGTATGATGCCTGAGTATGAGGCTTGTTTTATGGAGTTGCTTCGGTATGCTCTGCACCTTAATATTGAGAAACTTAAGGTCAACAGGTTCTTCTTTGGCCTTAATGTTAGCATACGTGAAAAGGTTATGATTTTGATGCCTTGGACCTTGCATGATGTTGTCCAGAAGACCCTCATAGCAGAGGAGGAGCTTATTAGTGAGGGTCAGAGAAGGACTCCAGCGAGACCAATAGGGAAGGTGTCATCTAGTGCGCAACAACATCAGACACCAACCAGACATACGCTAGGATATCGTGGCTTCCAGAGAGGATCCACATTCACTACACCTCAGTGACCAACGCCTCAGTAGTGGACTCCTTACCGGGGACCACAACATCAGTAGTAGCTTCGACCGCATCAGAAGCAGTTTAGGCCTGTTCAGCAGAACATACCAGGATTCCAGGCCGATGGGCCATTAGCTTCTATTTCGGGTACCAGGAGTACTGGACCAAAGAAGGAGTGTTGGACTTGTGGGGAGCCACACTACCATTGCAACTTCCCAGTGGAGAAGACTAGAGCCTGTGGATCAATCGGACCCACTACCGTGGGAGATTTGGGCAAGGCCCATCGGATTCATGCAATAGTGAATAACCGCCAGGTAGAGCACCAATCAATTGTGCTCGAGATGTCAGGTACTTTCACTGACCAGACCCTTAGTATTTTGATAGATCCCAGTGCTACCGAGAGTTTGATTTCTGGTGCAGTGCTAAAAAGGATTAAGGTAAAGGAAGTCGAACATGATGAGATTAGCTTTGTAGAGATGGCTTTGGGAGCCAAATAGAAGGTTGGAGGGAAGGTTACAGGTTGTACCTTTAACCTGGGAGAGTTTGTCACCAGGGCCAACCTGTACGTCACGATCTTAGGATCTTATGATGTCATGATCGATATGTACTGGTTGGAATCTCATGAGGCGATACTCAACTATAAGATGGAGTGGTTGAGCTTGGTCAATGATGAGGGGTAGAGACACGTGATTCTAGGTTAGAACCAGGGAGTTTCCTTGAGGTTCATCTCTTCCTTGCAGCTATGGAAGAGCATGCACAAGGGGTGTAAGCTTTATGCGATCCTTGCATTAGACGGAAAGGAAGTAGTGGAAGGTATAGAACAACTTCCGGTGGTGGGAGAGTTTGCGAATGTCTTCCCAAAGGAGTTACCTAGGATGTCGCTGGAGAGGGAATTGAAATTTACCATAGACCTAAAACCGGGGACTAAACCGATAGTGAGAACACCTTATCATATGTCAACCCCGGAGTTACAAGAGTTGAGAATGAAACTGAAGGAGTTTCGAGACCTAGGACTTATACGTCCAAGTGTGTCACCGTGGGGTGCGCCTATTATTTTCATACGAAAGAAGGATGGGTCATGGAGACTCTGCATTTACTATCATCAATTGAACAAGGAAACGATCGATAATCAATATTTGTTGCCAAGGATTCATGATTTGTTTGATTAGATGAAGGGTGAGAAGGTGTTTTCAAAGATCGACTTGAGATTAGGGTATCACTAGTTGCGGATCAAGGAGGATGACATCCCTAAGACCTCCTTTAGACAAGGTTTGGACATTACGAGTTTATTGTTTTACCATTTGGACTGACAAACGCCCCAGGGGTATTTATGAGTTTGATGAACGGGGTGTTTCGAGAGTACTTGGACAAGTTTGTCCAAGTATTCATTGACAATATCTTGATTTAATCTCAGACGATGGAGGAGCATGATGAGCACTTGTGCTTGGTACTACAGTGTCTGCGAGAGAACAAACTGTTTGGGAAATTGTCTAAATGCTCTTTTTAACAGTCAAAGATTCACTACTTAGGACACATCATTTCTGGCAAAGGTATCACTGTGGATCTAGCAAAGGTCAAGGCTATTATGGAATGGCCTGCATCGACGAATGTCCTGGAAGTTCATAGCTTCATGAGTTTAGCGAGATACTATCGATGATTCATCGAGGGATTTTCGAAGATAGCAAATCCGATCACGGAATTGCAGAAGAAGAACAAGAAGTTTATTTGGACCGAGAAATGCGCAGAGGGATTTCGGAGGCTTAAGGAGCTATTGACAGCAACACCAATACTAAATGCCCCTGATGTGGATGTGAACTTCTTGGTATGCACGGATGCATCCAAGGAGGGCTTAGGCAGAGTCTTGATGCAAGATGGTAGAGTGATCGCTTACATCTCGAGGAAATTCAGAAGGCATGAGGAGAACTATGTGACGCACGATTTGGAGTTGTTGGCCATTGTTTATGCCTTGATAATTTGGAGACACTACCTTATTGGACAAAATTTTGAACTAAAAAAATGGACCATTGTGGACTACAACACATCTTTACGCAAAGCGACCTGAACGCGCGACAATGACGTTGGTCAGAATTTCTTAGCGAGTACGATTTAGAGATTATTTACGTAAAGGGAATAGTGAACCGAGTGGCCGATGTATTGAGCCAGAGACCACACATCCTTTTGGTGTTTCCTCTTCAGACAAATCTACGTGAAAAGATTCTAAACCCTTATTCTTTTGGAAGGGAATGAAGGTAGATATAGTCAGCTATGTGGCCAGATGTCTAGAATGTCAGTAGTTGAAGGCTAAACATAGAAATCCAACAGGATTACTTCAGCCTCATGTTATTTCGGAATCAAAATGGGAGGTTATTTATTGTTCGATTGCCACTGACGGCAAGGAGACACGACTCGGTTTTTGTGGTAGTCGACACTCTGACGAAGAGTGCGCATTTTATTCCAATGCATACGAGATATCAGACACCTAACGTAGCTAGAGTTTTTATTAGTGAGATTGTGACGCTGCATGGTGTGCCTAAGAGTATTATATCCTATCGAGGATCGGTGTTTACTAGATGATTTGGACTAGTTTCCAAGAGGCCTTGGCAACCCAACTTAACTTTAGTACTGCGTATCACCCAGAGACTAACGGGTAGACCGAACGAACAAACCAAATCTTGGAAGACATGTTGCGCATGTATGTGATGGACCAACCTAAGTGTTGGAAAGAATTCTTGCCACTGGTGGAATTCTCATATAACGACAGTTACCAAAGAACCATTAAGATGGCGCCTTTCGAGTTTCTTTATGGGCCATCATGTCAAACGCCTTTGAGTTGGGATAGGCTTGAGGATAGGGTCCTGGTGGGACCAGAAATGATCCAAGAAATGGAATATCAAATGAAAACAATAATAGAAAGAATCAAGGAAGCACAGGATTGGAAAAAGAGTTATGTCAATGCACATCGTGTCGACTATAGTTACGAAGTTGGTGATCGAGTCTTCTTGCGGGTAAAATTGCATAAGAGTTCGATCAAGTTTGGAAAGGGAGCTAAACTCTCTCCTAGGTTCGTTGGACCATTCGATATTGTGGAGAGGAAGGGACTCGTGGCCTATCGACTAGACTTTCCTAATTCTTTAAGGTGTATGCTCGATGTTTTTCACGTATCTGTTTTGAGACATTATATTGGTGATCCTACACATGTTATTGACATGAGTACCCTGCAGGTATCAGATGAGGGGGCACTCATGGCTGCGCCGATCCTCATCCTGGATCATCGCATTCGAAAACTATGGCATCGAATAGTAGATCAGGTCAAGGTTTAGTGGGACAACTATAGTCTGCACTCGACGACCTGAGAGGACACATATGATATGCACCAGCAATTTCCATTTTTGTTTGATAGATAGACTTATGACACTGTGATACACATTATTTCAGCAATTATATACTATGAAACTTCGAGATGAAGTTTAGACCAAGAGGGGGTGTATGTAACATCCCGCTCTTGCACGCACTGAGCGAACTTATTCTTTTAAGACACTTTCTTTCAAGTGATCCGGATTATTATACTATAGGGCATTTGATTATGATTATGAGTTATTATGGATATGATGACATGTTATTTTTCTGTATTGACATAGACATGTGCTATTGACTCGGTTCTCCTAAGTGTGCAGGATTTTGGACCTCGAGGATGTAGAGGCATCGATGAAACCCTTGGACTTTGGATCGAGTCAGGGAGTGGACTATTGGGGTTTGATTGTTGTGTATATGACATATGTGCATCTGATTAGATGTTATGATTATGGATTTTATTTCTGACATGATTTGTTGATGATGCAGGCTGACGATAGCTTGCCGACCAGACTCACATGTGGAGTAGAGGGGTCACGCACGATTACCAGAGACGTTGAGGGAGAGGTGTGGAGAACATCCCTCCCATATCCTACTAGCACTCCCGTCGTGGCTTGAAATGTAGGTTAACGATTACCTAGTTCGAGAAGACCCACAATGTTGTGAGGGTAGACTGCGACAGTCGCTCACAATGATTCTAAGGGGTGCACAATAAGGAAGGGGCCTTATTACATAGAGGCCCTTAGTCTCCCACAAGATCACCTGGTAGAGTATATACTCCAGTGGTTTTTTATGTCTACCAAGTTAGTCAAGAGGCGAGTGGCACCCTTGGAGCACGTAGTGCATCCTGAAGGGCACGTCGCGCAAGAAAAATGGAAAGAGGCGAGTGGCACCCTTGGAGCACGTAGTGCGTCCTGAAGGGCACGTCATGCAAGGGAAACAAAATGTGGTGAATGGCACCCTTGGAGAACCTAGTGCATCCTGAATGGCACGTAGCGTTGTTTAACTAATAAGTGAATAAACCTAGATGGCCTTAGAACGAATAATGTGATAAAAATGATTTCAAAACAATTTCCCTAATAAAATGTCGCCCAGCCTAGGAAAATAAAATCTAGGTCTAACTGATACTTGTGGTAAAATAATAATAATAATCATTAAAGATGTGACGAGAAGGGGGTAAGAAATTCAATTGATTTATAAAAAGAAAATTACTTTGGGGGATTAATTTTTTTAAAAAGGGAAATGATTGTTTTGTTACATATGCTAATTAAAATTTGTTAATTAAAAAGAAAAAGGGGAAAAGGGTAATTTTGTACACTTGCTAATTTGAGTTTTAGATAAAAATGGAAAAAAGGGAAACTTAAAAGAATTAGGAAACTAAGGGAAAAAGGGGAAACATAAAGAAAAAGGGAAACATAAGGAAAAATCCGAATGACTAACTTAGTAAGGAATCTTGCCTTTAAAGAACTTTCTAAATTGAACTCAACTAGGAATTTAGTAAGGGTGTAAGTCATTAAAATGTGTAAGGGAATATGGAGACACCTAGGGGGGATTTTAGGAATGCTTTTAGGTGGGTGAGGGAAATAGGGGTAATTAAATAATTAACGAAATTAATTTCTAGCGCAACTAAAGGGATGGGTGACATGTGTACAGGAGCGTTTTTTCTGAATTAAATTATTGAAAATTAAATTAAATAGGAATTTGAGAAAGAAATCACTTAGAAACTCTATATAAAGGAGGGGGGGAGGAGAAGGAGGAGTATGGATCTTTTATTTTATGCATAACGTTAAGCTACAAAATTTTTGACTTGACTGACTTATCTTTTGGGATTTGGGATACCCAGCTCGGGTACGAGTGGTAGCTCGACCTTTCAAGGCAAGCTGGTTGCTAGTTGTTCTTGGGTTTAGAGTGCGTGGCCCCTTTTCGTCTCGAGGGGCTAAGGGGGAAGAAGAGTACCCCTAGCATTGGATGGGAGGTACCGGTGAAGTCACATCGATCGACAGGCGAGAGCTGCACAGAGCATGTAGGACAACGACTCGAAGTTGTCACCTTGGGTTACGGTACACATGCTTTTATTTTGCATAGTAGATTACTATTGATCTTGCGCTTTCATTTTTGTACTTTTATTGTGTAAAGAAAAGTGTTTTACTTAGCATTTTAATCGAGAACTTAAAATCATCATATCTTTACGCTCGCTGCATCGATTTGATATCCTTGGCCACCGATCCCTGATTGCTATGACTGTTTTGTTTTGTTTTATTGATTATTATGAGATTGTGCTTTATCCTTGGTCTTTATCCCTAGATCATTAGTCCACACCTAATCAGTTGGCTAGGAGCTGAATCAACGGTCGTCACTTCGGTACATAGCGACCTATAGATTTTAATGCCCTGCTTTCTGTGCATGGATGATGAGTGAAGGATAGTTTTGCCAGTTGTCTACCCCTTCTTAGCTCTGCGTTGGTTGTTCCTGGTTGAGTGATTGTCTTGCGCCTTCTTGCGAATGAATAACTCTGTATATTGTTCATCTTCATTCTCTGGGATTTTAATGACCATGTTTCTTATTATATTTGGACTGCGTTTTTATTTTATTTTATTTCCACTTGAATGTCAGCATTTGATTTAAGATCTGGACTGTGTTTTTCCATTGGAAGGATGGTAAAGATATTCCTTGAATTAAAGCGAAAACTTACCTTGAACGAATGCACATTTTTACTCTTGAACAATAGCGAATTACCGTGTCAAAATGGTGGCGCATTGCGGTGTGTACTGGGCGTTTTTACTGCCTGCGTTTTTTTTTTTGTGTGTGTTGTGTGTGCCTAGCATTTTTATTGTCTGCGATTTATCACAATTTAGTGGCAAATGACTCTGCAATTTCCCCTTTTCTTTTACCACGATTTTTACCTGTAAAATGATCCTGTGATTTTACCTTTTTATGGACACCGATCCTTGCGTTAGTACATCGAAATTATAGTGATTTGTAAGCATCTTTTTCATCTATGGTAGCGAGTTTGTTTTTTTATGGATCGTCTCTATATGCTAGCGATTTCCCTAATTATCCTTACGGACAACGAAACTGTTTTAGGCAACAACTTTTATTACCTGTACTATGCATAATCAAGGACAACGATGATAATATCGTGTTGTTAGCATTTAGACAGGAAACATATCTTTACACAGCTTTATCGTAATTAACTCAGCCATGGAGTTTAGACAACGATTTACTCTGTCTTGTATTTTAGCCATATTTTCTGACTGCGGTTTAGATCCGGTTCATAATTAGACTGCGTTATCTTAATGTATGCGTTTTTAGTTTTGCAAACCGCGCAGAGATTGATAGTAATGTATCTACGTTGATTCGGGTATATCTGCGGTACATTACCACTCTGCGTTTAAATAGAATTGATGGTTCTTGACAACGACTCCATTATTGATTATTTCTGTAATATTGATTGCGAATTTTCACTCTGCGATTCAACACACCTTAACTATGAATTTTTACCCTGTAAATTCAATAGTTATTGCTAGAAAATAATCCTGAAGGAGCCTTCTATCTGCACGGCTAAAGTAGATGCCTCGTAGACGTCAATCAAACCTGCAAGGGACTACGTTGTTACACCAATCTTTTGGTTGCATAAATGATGAAGACTGTTTTTCAATACACATTTGGTTTTCCTTCTTCACGCTTTCAATTTTTAAAGAAATGTATCTGAATTTTCGTATCTGAATTTTTAAAGAAACGTATCTGAATTTTTAAAGAAACATATCTGAATGGAAATCGATTGTTGGTTCCTTGTGAAACTTTGTCTTCGATTTTGGTAATAGAGGCTTACTTACTAGGTTAAGTTTGGATAAATGGCAGACAGATACTATAGATAAGTTTCCCGTGAAGAAAAGAAACCAGGCCAAACAAATTCAGCGATTATGTGAACGATAATCCATTCGTCTAGATGATTCCATAAGTTCTCCATTTGAGTGAATGAATGGATTTGTGTATGTCTCTATCCACAAGGGTTTGAGAAGACGATATATTGCTCGGAGATCATCGTAGACCGTTGGAACTGTGAGGAAGAAATTGAACGCATAGACTTGATGATGTGCCGTCCACGGCACGTTGTGATGATTTGTTCAAATCTGAATAAATTTGGTTGGAAAAACATCCTTGCATGGATTGCATTGAGTTGTCGATCAAATTTTCTGGTCGCCAATTATGCCAAGAAAAATGTCACAGTCGAATTTATAGGAGAGGCGAGCGTAATAATATTGAAATCGCATTCTGAGGTTGGTTTTTATTTTAAATTTCATTTATGCCTTGACTGGAGAATTTTACTCAGCTATTTAATAGACTGCGTTCTCAACCCTTTTTTGACTACGTTTAGCGTCCATATAGGCTGCATTTTTAGCTTATATTTGGATTGCATTTTAATACTCGACAGCTCTGGAATATGTATCAATGGTTAGTTAGACTGCGGAATATTACAATTGTTTAGACTGCGAATTTAATTGAACTGTGAATTTATTATAATTATTTAAATGACAGCGCGTGTATATGACAGCGTTTATATTGTTGTTGATTATTTACACAGCCGTATGTTTACTGTGGTTGACAACGATGCTTATGGTAATTTCGTGCTAATTTATTTTCACATTGTTAATATTTTAAAGACAGCTATTATGTAAGGGATACAGTAACTTTAGGACTTAGGTAGCGAATTTACTTTATCACATGAATGACAACGTTTTATTTACTCTGCGATTTTCAGTTTATAGACAGCGATTTACCCGGCTATCCCGTAGCGTTTTCCCATAAACGTTATTGTTAGACAGATGTCGGTGTTAGATAGCGTTTCCATAGTTCATCAATCCTTTCACTTTTTTAAGTTTTATATTTAAAGACAACAACTATATTCATAAAAGATAGCGATATAGGTTCAGTTTTAAATAGCGAAATCACTAAATTGCGAGTTCATAAGATAGCGATACAATTGCAGTTGTAATTGGTGATATAACTAGTTATCGATGATATATTATTGAGCAAGGTTTATACCCCTTCGTTTATATTAACCACCGGTTTTGCTTTTAGATCACTGGTTAAAGATGTTTAATGCGTTGATCGCCTATAATAGTTTTGCCTTACCTTAATCTTAATGGTTGATTATAAGATTATGATTTTCGCCTTATTGTAGCCTTAAGGGTTCTCCCAACAAGGAACGAGTTAAGGAACTATTGAGTTATGGAGTGTATTTTTGTAAGGTCGCTGCAAGGCTGGGTTTTATGTTGGGACGAAGGGTTGGAATTATTTCGGTTGTGCATGGGTCCCTAGTGGGTCCTTTGCATTGTGGCAACATGGTTTCTTGAGATTGGATCGTTGCACGCGTGGATCAAGAAGCGCACCCAATACCTCGGCTTAGGATAGCTTGCCACCCGATGTGGTTGATGAACGTTGTTTTTATGGCGATACTTTTTTTAACGTTACATTGTCTCTCGCTCACTGGGAAGGTTCTAATTAGTGGTCATCAAATCCGATGTGTCGGATTGTCGATGTGTCCTTTAGCTTGTAGGCGTTGTCGTGTTTGCGTTGGGCGGGTAGTCGTATATTTATTTTTTAATTACGCATGTTTCACCCAGTTGCTCAATGTGCTAGAGTGTTGATTCGTTGTTTCATGTTGCCTGATCTGAGCACGTGGAGTTCGTTGTCAGGTTGTGTGGTTACACTGTTGTCGTTGTTGCCTTCCTACCTTAAAACAAAAAAAAAATTGCACTTTTTTCTTCGCAAGGAGTCGCAACATACGGGAATCGTTACAGAGGGGGGCACCCCTCCCATAACACCGCACGACCCATTGGATGCATTACCCATTTCTCATTTATGTGCCAATGGTGTTCTATGGGAGGAGTATAGGAAAGGGTGTGTTGGATGAGGGGGAGTAGGGATGGGTGGAGGGGACAAGGGTTCCCATCGTCCCACAACTCATCCATGAGGTAGTTAGGTTGTATGGGATGGGCGAGCCTCTCCCATAGCACTACCCCGACCAATGGATGAGAGGTGGGTCTAGACCCATCACTCATCCATGGGGTAGTGACAAGCTATAAGAGGGTCACATGTAGGGATGGGTTGGGAGGGTGGGTAAGGAGGAATTGGAAGGGGTGGAGTGATGGAGTGATTTTGGGAATCACCCCCTCTACACAACTTCATTTCTTTTCAAAATTTTGTTTATTACATTTTAAATTTATTTAATTTATTTAAATTATTTTTTCTATGTTTATTTTAAATTTGTGTTTAAAATTCTCCCTCTTTATATATATAATTTATTTTAAAATTATGTGTTATTATCATTTTTAAATAATTTTTTATTTTTTAAATCCCCTAGTTGTGGCATTCCCCTTTATTTGTGTTTTTTCTTATGTTTTTATTTATCTTCCTTTTTTTATTTTTTAGTGTTTTTCCTTTTCTATAATTTTGTTTGCAATGGTACTACATTTTGTAGCTTTTAGATAGAAAAATAAAAGATGTTTATCGGTAGCACCTCTTTTTTATTTGGGCTTGAATCTTAAGGTTTTTCTTGCAACAATATCAATCATGAAGGCAATGGTTTCAATAAAGTTGTAATTTTAACCCCCAAAAAAGGGGGTGTTATTAATAGCACTGTAGTGTCCTCAACTAGAAGGATGTGAGTAACCTTGCCCAAGTCCTCAAGGAGACAAAATTTGGGGTTGCTCCAACACCCAAGATTCACGCTAGTTGGGAAAGTGGGCACCTTGGGTGCGCAAACACACCAAGGGGCTTTCCCAAGCATGGAGTGGAAGCGACCAAGAGAAGGGGTGCATTGAGCTAGAAGATGATTCAGCTCGGCAAGACACATGCACAAGACTAGGTGCACCAAAGAGGTTGGGGCATGTTGGCATGAGGAGCGCACCCAAGGTTGGGATTCACTCTTCCTAAGGGACATGAAGCTTGACGAATGCACAGGATCATGGGTGTGTCAGTTCACGAAGGGAATCATCGTTTCATTTGGGAGTGTTGGTCTACAAAGGGGCACAACACACCCAAAGGATGTAACAGTTCACGAAGGTGACATTTGGAGTCTATATAAGAGCACAAGGCGCACAACCAAAAAGGTAATGAACAAGGGTGGAAGAGAAAAAGATCAACACTAAATCTTCTGAGGCAGATTTGGACTAGGAGGGGCGAGCTCCCTCAAGTAGCCAAGTTGCTCCACATGGGAGGACTTACAATGCATTTAGCTTATTATGTGGATAGATTTGGGGCAACCTTCTTTGGATTAAGTCTTTAAGCAGACAGGGTGACTTTGGAGTTTGGGGAAGTCTTGTCATAAGTCTGGGTGAGGCACATTATGAGAAAAAATCACAGGTTTGTGTGAAGTCTTGTGACATAGAAGAGACAATGAGTCTGTGGTGGGCGCATATTTGGGGCACACCCCGAGAGTTGAAAAAGTTGTTGCAACAAATGAATCTTGGTGTGAAAAATATGTGTATGATTGCCTTAGTGAGGTGAGGCGAGTCATGTGACTCTACCCAAGTTGTAAACCGAACCATTAGTACTCATATTGTAATTGTTTCGCAATAAAAAGACTTAGTCGAGTGTTAGGCACGTCTTTTTCCACCCACACTATACATGTGCATATCTTGTTTGTTTCAAAAGTGTTCTCTTTTTTTTACATGTTCATGGATGTACGCTTAAATAACTAAGTGTTAAGTTGTTAATGAAAGTATACAAGTGAGTTGCACCATAGTAGGAGTGTGACTCACTGATATCCTAGAACAAAGTATGTGTATGCTCTATGAAAAAGAGGCGTAATTCATATGAAGTATCTTTGGTGTTGTCAAGAAACCAAGTGAGAACTGTCACAATGTCATATGCCCTCAAGAGGTGCATGATTGCAAGATTCGGGTAGGAATCCTGTGAGGATGTGACATATGGTATCAGAGTATATTTGTCTCTTCACCACTACTGCAGCCAAAATAGTTGTGTTGGGGCACAAGATTGGTGAAGGTTCGGTAAGGTGGACTAAACTTTCATAGAGATAGTGTGGGCATAGTCTTGATTGGTTTGATTTGCAAAAAATGTAAGTACCAAAACTGTGCGAAAACCTTGAGAAGACCGGGCGCAGAGTTTTTAGTGAAATGAACCACTTGGGAAAGGCGAAAAAAATTAGGACTTGTCACTGATCTGATTGTAGAACTGATCACAAAGGTTTATCACAGTAGTGATTACGACGCTGATTAGATTTGCGTTGCGATGAGTTGAATCACTTGGGTGATTAGAGATGGTAGGATATTGGAGATGAGTTTGGAAGGTTGCATATGAAGCTTGGGAATTAGATGTGTTCCTGAAGTGGATATATGGAATCAACCTTGTATCACAATGAAGGTGCTATGCAGGTATGTGGAGCTATAGATGGTGATTGAGGGGAGTTCATGCAGAGGGGTAGTGGCTTGAGAATTTGAAGGTCGAGGACAATTGGTTTGAAGCATGGGTGCAACCAAGAATTTAGTTGGAAAGGTATGATTGGTTTTGAGTTATTTCATTTCCTAAGTGTTGGAGTGAGTTATTTGAAAGAAATTCCAATGACTTGGTGGTTCAAGTTTAATTTGTTTTCGCGATGAAAACCGATAGACTTGAGGGTGGCTCAAGTGGTGCAGATTCAAAGAAGTCATGTAGCATTTGGAACACCTTGACTTGGGTGAATGTGTGGAGATATTGGGGTGACCTACTTGGACGAGTCCTATGGTGGACTTAGGTAGATTTAGGTGTAGCTATGGAGGTGACTTGAGGAGTTTCCTTACTCTTTGATGAGGCACATTGGAAGTCTTATTGTAGTAGAGTGAGTAGTGAGGATAGGAATGTGTCGAGTTTTGGAGGATGGATAAGGCACCATGATTGTATAGGTGCCTTAGCTATGTTTATTAGGTCATGCGATGGCTTGACATTTGTGAGATAGTGCCAAAATTCAGACACTTATGGAGGTGCAACAAAGTTTTGTTCTAGGAGATAGGTGGAGTCAGAAAAGAAGTCGACCAAGAATTGTTGGTAGTCAACCTGAATGGGAATAACGCAGACCAAGTGACTTTGGTGGTGTTTGATTTCCCTTGGTATGGGACATTGGATGAGGTAGAGCATAACTTGGTGACGTGTGAATGATTGTGCAATGACTTAGAGATCCAGTGGGGTCATTGGTTGAGGTTGGCAGGAGTATTGGTTCAAATGTGCCTAAGGAATGGAAGTTCTTTGAGGTGATGTATTATACTTAGATAAATTTGGATAGTTCATTGAGACGTTTAAAGAGTGTGGACATGTTGACCACACTCATCACAAATGTTGAGTTGCGGAGAGGTGATTTGACAAAACAAGGTGAGTTGAGGACTTGCCTTAGGTTTGGAGGATTATGCAGACATGAAAATTGCAGCATGAATAAATTACTTGGGAATGGGTGTTTCTCTTTATTTGCAAATAATGGTTGAGGGTGAAACCTAACCATTTCAAGGCATAGAGAGTTAGACGTAGTGACATGGATGGATGATGAAGTAATAAGGCAGAGGCAATCTGGACGTGTAGCTTGTCAAGAAAATTATATGTTAATTTATTGACATTGAATTATCGACTGAGGACTCATAAAGTTAGAGGTGCAATCACAATAAATGAAACACTAAATCTCTATTTCAGTGAAAATACAAACAAACCAACCAAGTCAAACAAAAACAAGTTGCAAGTAAATAATGTTTAGAATATATCATTGGAATGTGAGACAATAAGTACTATAATGACTCGGAGTTAAAATCTTTCATGTATGTATGTTCATGTAGATTCATTAATGTAATTTATTAATATTTCTTAATCCTTCAATGATATTCCTGTAGAAGATGTGGGAAATTAAATCAAAGCAATGTAAATTAACTCACAATCAATGTAATCACAATCTAAAAATTGAAATCTAAACTCAAGACCATTCATCAAGTGAACACAAAATACAATGAAGGAATGGTAAGATGGAAAGCATGAAGAATATGAGGTGGGGGATGGAAATAATAAATGGCTAATACTGAAGAAAGGTTGAATGGATGAAGAGAAGGAAGAGAGCCTTTATTCTCTATTTTTGAGAGGCTTTGTATAATGCCTCTCTTTAAATGAAACAATCTTGTCAGACAGAAAACAAAGTGAATATAGAAAGGAATGAGAAGAAGGAACAATGTTTGTCCTTATTCAGTGGAAATCTAGAAAGAAATTATCAAACACTCACAGGAAATGAATTTTAATTGTGCAACCTATATTAACCCATCGATCTAATTGATACTTAGTATAAGATTTATGATAGATTTAGATTTTAGCAATGGGATGTTTATTTGATTTTAGAGTTTTTTTATGCCATTCAATAAATGAAATCAAATAGGGCTTCAACATTGATAAGCTTAAACCAAATGAAATCAAATCACCAATGGAAATAACACTACAAGACTATTCATAATTGAATCATGATCTTGCATTAGCACAAATGTTCGCATGTTATTACTTCAGAGGAAGAATTATCTGTGCACCAACTAACTTATGGATTTGTTCATTGCATTAACAAATAATAAAGAAAATCCAAAAGCACTAAGAGAGGGAAGAATATTAAATGTATAGTCATTCAAGGGTGTTTTCAATTTCGTATGATCAGTTCGAATTGCAATTTCTTGGCACCAGTTACAATCTTTCATTCTGGAAATGAACCAACATGTTCTTGCAACAATCTATGTGCAATTCAAGTAAAGTTGGAGATTCAAATAATTATGTTTTCACATGATACAAAACTAATATTGCATCACAAGAAATAAAATGGTAAATTAAATTATATGAACATGAAACTAAATCTAGACAGTAAATCAAAATTCAACTAATTAGCATCTAATAAATATAATTCAATGTAGACCAAGTTAGGGGGGGCTACCTAACTAGAACTGTGCTTCTAGAGTAAGTTTAGAAGGAAACAAAAAATATCAACACACCATATATTCAATGACTATCTTGTATTGGAATTTCTGAAAAGTAAACTTAGTAAATGAAAGCCATGTTCATAAGATCAGTATGATGTTCCCCATGTTCAGATATCTCTACATAATGATATACATTCCCTTCCTATTCCCTCTTAAGGTTTATTTATACATAGAATTGATGAGGAAGGATAGAACCAGATCCCCCAAAACCATAACTATGCATTACAAATTTGTCTTTTTTGAAAAATGGGTCGCAACAATAAATTTGGACAAACCCAAATTAGAAAATCCTTTGTAACTTCCAAACCATGCATGATTTCAAAAATTCGCTTGCGATTTAGATAAATGACATCCTTATCCACAACACCCATGTCTCATATTTCCATGCTTCATCCTCATCTACCCAAAAATCACATTCAAAGATTTCTATCTAGAATTTTCTGCTAAATTTGACCTGACCTTTGACCATGAGGTAGAGGCTTACACGTGTGACTTGGGAGTGAACCAAAGGAAACACACTATGCTGACATTTATATATTCAAACTCCACATGGCCAAATCCTAGCTGGAGGGGTCGAAGTATTCCAATAGATGGTTTTAGGTACAAGAAGTGAACTGGTGGTATAGGAACTAAATTGCATTGAACTAAATTATGGCCTATGTCTAAGCTTGTATGCAGAAAATTAAAGTTTGACAAAGATCATTGCAAATTGAGCATGTTGAAGATCACTTGGAGAAGAGGCCACTTTGACCTTGAAAATATATTCTTGGATTGGCAATAGGGTCTAGGAATACTTGGGTATTGAGTTATGAAATGTGTGTTGCCAACCAAACTTGTAGCTTATGAAAATACTGAAAAACACAAATTTATTGATATGAACCATTATCAACAAAACTATTATATAATCGTCTTTAATCACTAAAAACATAGAGAAATGATGTATTAACTACAAGGTATGTTTAATCGTGAATTAAGGTATGTAATGAAGGTTTATGGTGTGTATTATTGACAAAATACAGGAAAACATTTAAGAATAATAACTTTATTGGGCAGAGAAATATGACAAAAAAGGATCCCAACACTCCCCGAAACCTAAGTATTTGCATGTCCTCATGCAAACAGAGTAATGAACCTTTTTCACTTAGGAGGCCTTTGTTATTTATTGTATACTTTGTTTCACATAAATAGAGTTACATGACATTGTTTCTTTGTGTAGGTGTTGGTTCTTGTGGAGCAACATGCTTCACAAGTAATTTTGATCATATGATCACAATGTAAGGATTTTAATTTGATTTCCTTCAAAATAGAGCACCAAAAATTGTCGTGAAAATAAATAACAAGAAAGGGATATTATGAGGGATAGTGGATGAGTGAAAAGGAAGTGGTTTGTGAAATGATGGAGATAATGGCAGCATGAATATACTTGTATGAGTTTGGACACTTTTATAGTCTATATTTTTCTTTCATTTTAAGACCATTATTTAATTGTGGTTCTTTTCTTGGATAGGCAACAATGACTTCATCCTCTTATTTAGAACATTCAAATAATGAACTTAGGAGTGTTTTATGATGTACAAGGAGAAGACATTATGGGTGTTTCTTTGTATTTGTGTACCAGAAAATATTTTATTTTATTCTTTTAATGGTCTTATAATCAAAGTATAAAATTTATTGTAGATGGTGGATTGATGGTTGATTATGATTACTTTCTAAGTGGTGATGATGTGTAGTGGAGTATGGAGTGGTTATGCATCATGTTTTCCAAATTCTTAGTAAATTAAAGAGATTTATACATGTTTTACCTCAAGTTAACTTTTCTTTGAATTCTGATGTGTTGCCGAATGAAATGAAGGATTTGATGCATGTTGACTGAATGATGAGATGAGGCATATTAAATCTCAGAGCCTTCAAAAGTATGAGAGAGAACTAAATCTGATCTACTAAAAGAGGTTGAACTAAATCCTATAGTGGATCTGTTTTACCTCAAGTTACCTTTGCTTTAAATTCTAATGTTCTTCCGAGTAGAATGCAGGATCGGATGCACGCTGAAGATGAGGCATATCAAAGTTGAGAGTTGTTTAAAGTATGAGAGAGAACTGAATATGATATACTAAAATATAATGAACTGAATCCTATTGAAGGAATGAAAAATTGGATAAGATGAACTGAAGATGCTAGAGATGTTGACAAGAATCTAAAGATCTAGAAGGGATCTGAAAATCTCCCCCAAACCCAAGGGTTTGCATGTCCTCATGAAAATTATTTAAGATTGAGTGGAAGTCTTTTATTGGAACATGCGACTAAAAGAAAACAAACTGCTGCAAGCTTTTGTTGATACCATAAAACCATATAGTCTTCATCATAATCCCACATCTTAACACAATTATAACTATGTGAATTAATTTATTGGAGTCGAACATAGAGAGAAATCATTAGATTATCGACCATTTAGGAATGTCGTTAATAAATGCGAGACAACTCACCATTACTTCCAATGAGTGTCAAGATGTTGTAGTACATCTTACGAGGTATGAATGGATGAGCTGATGTTGAGTCACCTGCAAGATCTGTCAACCAAGAGACCTTGATGAATTCCCATGATTAACAACGAGGGGGATTTCCATTGATGTATGTAAGTCCCAAGGTACTTTAACATATTTGTAATCTCAATCCCAGATGATGCGTTGGAGTCAATGGTTGAGATTTGTTAGAACCTGGGCCTTAAGGAATCCCATATCAGTCAATGCAAGTATAAAACAAAAATGATTTGAAGAATACAATACAATATTTGAAACAACATAAACTTATGGAAATTATTGTGAACATTTCCTGCCATTTGTCTGGTTTTCAAGCAAAAATCATGTCCAGTTGCACCAGTAAACTGGTTTTCACAACTAGGCTTATTTTTCTCTTTACTATTTTATTTATTTATTACATTATCCTACTCTACTTGAAAAAGGAAACCCTTTGCTCAAGTGTAGGAGTATTTCCAATGTATCCATGTGCATAACGGGATTACAAACATATTCATACTTAAGTTTGAAAGATATTCTTTAATGTATACTAGAGCATGTGATACCATTTTCTTCATATGATAGGATGCCAGGAATTGCTAAAGAATAAAGTGGTGCTTCAATCTAATAGTCGTTTGAAATCAACATTCACTATAGTCATGATGCTCTTGGTTAACTTGCTTATTAACATAACTTTGCATGTCCTCCTAGTTATCTTGTTTATTAGCACTGATTCATGTGTCCTCCTTTGTCATGCAATGCATATATTATTCTTTCGAATGATTGATCTCTTGAATGCATAAAGGATCTGATGATAGGTAGGTTAGAAATTCCTTGATCTCGGGTTCTAATGACTGCTCTCCATCATATGCGGTTCATGATTCTTTGGTATCCTCTTGCTATTGTTCATGGAATTCTTCCTCTTTTATCACTTCTCAAAGTGAAAAATATATTCTTGACTGTTGTCAAGATTTTCTCTTCCTGAGAGGTAGAGATTCCAGTTGCTGCTAGTATTTGAGAAAGTTCTTGGAGTGACATTCTTGAAGTCTTATTTGTTGTTTGGTAACCCTTGTATTGCACATGAATTAGTGTATAGGGTTCTTACAACACCAAAGACATTAAAAATATTAAAGAAATGAAAAGGAAATTAATCATGTACTCGAAGCGCCACCGTGCTACTACGATCCTGTTGTCACCAAGTTATATGTTCACACAAGTTAGTCTTCTCTTATTTTCATGAATCAAATGAAAAGAAAACAAACTTGCATAAAAGAAAACAACGAGGCTTTGGAGAAACTCACTAAAGTGAATTCGACAGGCTAGAACCCCTTCAAAAATTTTGAAGTAAGGGCACCTTTGCGTATTACCACTTCTCCTCCCCCAAGTTGTGTAATTTACAAGAAACCTACCTTCCTATGATCTAATCTCTTTAGCACCTCCCCAGAAACAACAAAAAAATGTCGGGAAAATTATATGCTAATTTATTGGCATTAAATTATAGACCGGGAACTCATAAACTTAGAGGTGCAAGCGCAGAAAATGCAAGACTAAAGAGCTATGCTAGTGAAAATCCAAACAAACCAAGCAAGTCAAAGAAAAACAAGTTGCAAGTAACTAATGTTCAATATATATCATTGGAATGCGAGACAATAAGTGCTATAATGGCTTAGAGTTACAATCTTTCATATGTGTATGTTCATGTAACTTCACATGTGTAGCTTACTAATATGTCTTATCATTCAACGATATTCATGTAATGGATGTGGGAAATTAAATCAAAGCAATGCAAATTAACTTACAATCAATGTAATCACACTCTAAAAAATCAGAGCTAAACTCAAGACCATTCATCAAGTGAATACAAAACATAATGAAGGAATGGTAAGACATAAATCAAGAAGAATATGAGGTGGTGGATGGAAATAATAAATGGAAAATACTTAATAAAGGTTGAATGGATGAAGAGAAGGAAGAGAGACTTTATTCTATGTTTTTAAAACACTGTGTATAATGCCTCTCTTTAAATGAATTAGTCTTCTTAAATTGAAAACAAAGTGAGTATAGAAAGGAATGAGAAGAAGGAGCAATGACTATCCTTATTCAATGGCAATCAAGCAAGAAATTATCAAACACTAACAAGAAATGAATTTTAATTGTGCAACCTATATTAACCCACCGATCTAATTGATACTTAGTCTAAGATTTATGACAGGCTTAGATTTTATCAATAGGATCTTCATTTGCTTTTAGATTTTTGTTACGTCATCCAATAAATGAAAGAAAACAGGACTTCAAACGTTGACACGCTTAAACCAAATGAAATCAAATGACCAATGGAAATAACACTACAGGGTTGTTCGGAACATGGATGATTTTAAGAATGGAAATTTATTTTAAAATGTAGAAACCTTGGCAAATCTTACTAATCCTTCATATGCCAACTATATAATGTTTGGCGATATTTTTGTAAAAACATTCAAATTTATAAGGATTTTATATAGTTTGTATAAAATTTTGGTGATTTTTAAGGTAAAATAATTTTATCCTATAGAATTTGGGCGAATCATTTTTAGAATAGTGAATCTTTATTTGGGAAAAACCTTGGAAAATTAACCCATGAGAAAAATTTATCCCCTAAAATCATCCCTAGTTCGGAATTGAATCTTGATCTTGCATTAGCACAAAGTTCTCATGTTATTACTCTAGAGGAAGACTTATATCTACACCAACTAACTTATGGATCTGTTTATTGCATTAACAAATAAAAAACAAAATCCAAAAGCAGTAAGAGAGGGAAAAATATTAAATACAGAGTTATTCAAGGGTGTTTCCAATTTTCTACGATCTGTTTGAATTGCAATTTCTTGGTATCGGTTACAATATTTAATTATGGAAATGAATCAACATGTTCTTGCAACAATCTATGTGCAATTCAAGTAAAGTTGGACATTCAAATAATTATGGTTTCACATCATACAAAACTAATATTGCATCATAAGAAATAAAATGGTAAATTCAATGATATGAGCAAGAAACTAATTTTAGATAGTAAATCGAAACTCAACTAATTGGCAACTAAGAAATATAATGCAACATAGACTAGGTTAGGGGGGCCTACTTAACTGGAACTACACTGCTAGAGTAAGTTTAGAAGGAAAAAAGCAAATATCATTGTGTCATAGGTTCAATGACAATCTTGTATTGGAATTTCTGGAAATTAAACTCATTAAATCAAAGCCATGTTCATAAGATGAGTATGATGTTCCCCATGTTCAAATCTTTCTACATAATGATATATATCCCCTTCCTATTCCATCTGGAGGTTTATTTGTATAGATAATTGATGAGGAAGGATGGAACCAGATCCCCCAAAACTATAACTGTTGATTACAAATTTGGTGTCTTTGAAAAACGGGCGCAACAATAATCTGGGCAAACCTAGATTAGAAAATCCTCTATTACTTCCAAACAATGCATGGTTTTGAAAATCCACTAGTGACTTAAATAAATGAGATCCTTCTACACAAAACCCATGTCCCACATTTCCACGATTCATCCTCATCTACACACAAATCGTCCTCAAGGGCTTTCAAATTTCACGTATGTATGTAGAGTCCCTGAGAAGCCTATATGTAATTGGATTTTACACTAAAATGTATATATTTTTTGAGTTCAATTGTCTAATTTGATTTTCTTTAAAGTTTTGTTCTTGGTTTCATTTTGACAATTTTACATATAGAATACACTTATGTGGAGGCTTCTCCTACTTGCATTTTTTTTATGTAACTGAAATTGAATTGCAGCATTGTTTCACCTGAAAATAATAGCCTCTTTCACACTCAACTCTAAGAATTCAAACTGCTTTACAACTTTTTTGTCAATAGCTATATTGTGTTATCAATTTAGTTCTATGAATTTCAGTCAGTAGATGACAATTGTTTGTGCTATTTTACTGCACTCAGTTATGTTGATGCATACTTTTTTTCCTTGGATACTTGCACTGTGTTTTTTTAATATATACATTCATCGTCGCACTTTGTCTCTAAATAATAAAAATTGTCTTTCGCATAACAAATGTCAGTAATATTCAACTGGTTGATGTCTAGTTATATTTTGTTCATAGAAATAAATTACCATGGTGGTTTGTCTTTTTTCATTCTTCTTATGTGGCTTCTCTATTTCTTTAAGTAGTATGTATATTTTTATTTTCCCTTGTTCACACTTAAAAATTAACATCTAGCTTGTTTATTGGTATTTAAGTGTTTTTTTTTTTCATGTAGTAGATTTTGTTCAACTTGCACATAGAAACATGCATTTTTACTTAAACATATTCATTAAAAAAAAAAATGAAAAACAATGATATTACAATGTACAATAAAGCCACCTAGAAATACTCTATAAGGGTTGGAATAGGCTTTAACTTCCACCTATTTGAACTATTATCTTACAACATTACGAAGAGATGGGTGTAAGCAACTTTACTACTTTTTCCCACTTGTTAATCATGTGTAGTTATAAATTTCAAACTCAAATTTTAAAATTTTAAATAAATCTATACTATTAACGGAAATTGCTATGAGTGCACACCGAGATTTCAAAACCACCATGACAATGATGACCATTTTTAGGATTACAATGAAATTCAGTACATATCAATTAATATAAATCATATTATCCAATTTTAAGTTTAAAAATGGGTTGAATTCAATAAAAAATTTAGGCGTAACTGAATTTAAAATGATAAAGTTATCTCGGGATAACTAAGTTTAGCACGATAAAATTATTTATTTATTCATTTTTAGGTTAAAAAATGGGTTGAATTCGATTAAAATTTTAAAGGTAATTGAATTTAGCACGATCAAAGTTTTATGCGTAAAATAACTTTATCATTATGGGTTTTACCTATTTTTAAACTAACCTAGATGATAAAAGAAATTCATAAAAGTTTCATATGAACCAAAATTTTGTTCGCAAAATTTCGATAAAGGATAAAAGATTACTAGTTTAGCCTACTTACACCAGCAAAAATGAATGTGATTAAAATACATAAATGCAAGCATGATGAAGAGTCTATTTTAAGAAACAATAAAGCAATGACATAGCGTGTTTACCTTCTCCATTTATCATTTTGCGCCAAGTATTCCAACTTAGTTACAACCGTGCAGCTGAAAGTCGAAATAATTTTTATCTTTCACATAATGAAGAAACTCAATTTAAGATGTTATCATTAACAATATATTATAAAGGTATTCCATTCCATTGTTTTGACCATATATTATATATTATATAGTTATTTTCAAGGCTTTTATGTAAAAAATGTAGAAAAAGGCCCTAAACTGAACCTGGCAAATTCTGGTCAATTATCAAAGGCTGCATAGTGAGAAATGATACAATATACTCCGTCCTTCAACGAATTAGAACGAGATTCGTGTTGGAGGTCTTAAGGTCAATAATACCCTTGTTAGCCCTAGGGTTTTTTTATTCAATCGACACAACCCTCATTTAAAATAGCATAGAAACTTACTATCGTATGTACATTTACTTTTCTTTTTTTTTTTTCACGTGAAAAAACCATTTTCACTATTATTTTTATTAGAATCAAATGAAACTTTCAATTTACAATAGTCGTATATTCCATGAATGGAATAGACATTCTCCTTCTACATCTTTTACCTGTGTTATCCTATGGTCACTTTATTTGGTTAGAACACTTTATAACCCAATAGCTTTTTCTGGTTACAGCCACCTTATAGAATGTGTAATTCCCCAGATCTAACAATAATTCCATTGACGAGCTCTTCGAAATATAACCACCCTAGAGTATCATTGAGGGCTTTCTTGGATAAGATGTCTGTAACTTTATTACACTATCTGTGGATGTGCATGAAGTTTATGGTTTCAAAACCTTGCTTTAATGTGTTGACCTTCTCCTTCCAGTGGCTGAGATAGTTAAGATCTAGATTGGCTTTGTCATTTATCCAATCAATGGTGACCTTTGAATCGACTGCCACCATTAATTTTTTAAAAGAGGAGTGTGTGGCAAGTAGAAGGATTCCCCATAATCCCATCATCTCGGCTTTCATGTTGTTTCCTATTCCTCTAGCAAAATGTGCTTGGATGATGTGTCTAGATGTGATTTTTAAATAAATACCTATGTTGCACTTATTTTCTACTGCTGCACCATCAAAGAAGCCAATTGGGTTGTTATTGAAGTAGATTGGGTTCAATAATACTTCTAATTTGTCTGCTTCCTCTTTATGTGGATGTTCTTTAATGAAGAGGAGAATTTTATTTCTGTATTTCCAAATGCCCCACATAATAAAAAAAGGAATATGTCTTAAGTTAGGAAGTTTGAGGAACCAGTGTTTTAAATTTCCTTCAATGGTGGCCCTCTTCCAATCATTGTCAATCCTCAAAGAAGTGAGGATATTGGCCCAAATAAGTTGTGTGGTCTGACATTCCACAAATAGGTGTGTGACAGATTCTTCTGCTTTTAGGCACAAGGCGCAGACTGAAGGGCCAATTCCACCTCTTTTTTGGTAATTGATACCTGTGAGTATGAATTCCTCTATGCAAAGCCACATGAAACATATTATTTTGACAGTTATCTTTACCATCCAGATTGCTTTATGCCACCACTTTTCTATAGCCAATTTATTTGTATAAAGTATGCACTGATATGCTAATCTGGCCGTGACCTTACTGTTTGAACGGTTCCAAGACCAAGAGAGTTTGTCCTTTTCATTGCTTAATCAGATGCCACTGCTTCTGAGATTTTGAGTGAACTCTTCCCATTCCATGTTGTGTGTATCACATAATCCCAGTTGTCTAGCGTCCATCCATTGTTGGTGCGCTTCTGTTGAGTCGATCTCGGTGGCTTGGGCTAACAAATAAATGGATTGACTATTTAATTTCTGAAGGAGTGAATTGGAAAGTTGATAGTAATCCAAGCAACCAATGAAGGGGTCACGCCCAATAACAATACATTGCCCTATCCCAATTCCCCATGCCAACAAACGTTTGATAATCGACAGTGAAAGCATCAAATTCTGCCAAATAATAGAAGAATTATGGGTGGAGTGGGCGTCCTTACACAACCAGGAGATGACATCTAATCCTTTTAGATATTTCTTCATGAGAATTTTGTTCCATAGGTTGATTTCAAAAATACCTCTCCAATAGGATTTGGCTACAAGAGAAAGAGAAAACCATGTCAGGTGTTTAATGCCCCACCCTCCATACTGTTTTGGTTTTGCTAGACTTTGCCATTTTGTAAGGTGATATCCAGTGGATTTTTTGCCCCCTTTCCAGATAAATCTACTAATCTAATGTTGAATGTGCTGGAGCACACAAGTCAAAGCTTTCACCAAGCTAAGCCAATAAACTAGGATTCTTTGTAAAACTGAAGTTTCCAGAGTGAGTCTGTCGTCCAAGGAGAGCCAATGATATGTCCAATTCCCAATCTTATTTTCAATCTTCTTGATAAGCCACGTCCATTCACTGACTCTATAGTTGTTTGGTTTCAGAGAAAATCCAAGGTACTTCATCCCATGATCAAGGCTTTCAAATTGAATTTTGAATTCTAAAAGAAGGAAACTCCTTAGATTTGGTTTGATATTCTGTGCAATAAAAACATATTTGTGATGGTTAATAGACAGTCTTATAGCCTCACAGAAATTGGATAGTATAGTTTTGATAGTTTTCTAGTTATCAATGTTCCTGGATCCTAGGATGAGGACATCATCAATGAATAGTAAGTGAGAGATAAAGGTCTCAATAGCGACTTTGAGTCCTTGAAAGGTTCCCGTTTCCATTGCTTGAGTCATCATTCTTCTAAGTGCTTCAATAACACGTAAGAAAACCAAGGGTGACAAAGGGAAACCCTGACGAAGACCTCGGTGGTAGCGAAAGAAGTCTGTGGGAATTCCATTCACCAGGACTGTCGTGTTGACCAAGGTAATGCAACCCATAATCCAATTAATGACATGCATGTCAAGTCCAATC
This sequence comes from Picea engelmannii, assembly GCA_009831015.1. Lineage (NCBI taxonomy): Eukaryota > Viridiplantae > Streptophyta > Pinopsida > Pinales > Pinaceae > Picea > Picea engelmannii. The sequence continues at coordinate 277,779 of ML786277.1, forward strand.
TGGTCAAGCAACAAATGTAGGAATTTCCAACTAACACTGTCATAATCTCTTTTTAAATCAAGTTTTAGGATGATCGAGTTCAATTTTTTCAACTTTTCCATGTGGAGACATTCTTGAGTGATGCCCACAGCATAAAAAATCAGTCTATCCTTTAGGAAGCTGAATTGTTCAATGGAGATACATTTGGCTAGAGTATCTTTGATTCGGGAGGCAATAATCTTGGATATGACTTTGTAGGAGAAATTTCACAAATCAATGGGTCTGAAGTCGTTGAAATTGACAGGCTTACTGATTTTACACTACTACATATTACCAAATTTGCGACGGTTTTTCATTGATATTGCCACACATATCCGTCGCAATTTCCACGACAGCCGAGATTTTTTTTCATCGGAATAATTTCGTCGCTATATCCACGATCCAGGTGTGTGTGGAAACATCGACAAAATAAGCGCTCCACGTGTCACCACCTTCAACATTGGTTAACCCTATGCATCGTCGCAATTTCGACGAAATTACGCCATAATAACAACGAAGAAATGTGGAAATTATGACGAAACTTTGTCGCAATTGCGACGAACAGTTATGCCAAGCCTATAACTTACGACATAGATGATGAATGTGCAACGCAAAACTGTCGCAACTTGTGACGAAAAGCCGTGGCAATATCGACGAAAAAAATATATCAAAACCAAACTTACGACGCAGATGTTGTATGTGCGACGAAAATTCGTGGCAAATTGTGATGAAATTTCATCTCTATAGCGACGATTTTGGTAAAATAGTAAAATCATTTTCGACGAACTTTCGTCGATATTGTGACGATGGCTTTAAGTTTAAAAAAATATATATTTACATGAAATATGGTATTACCATATTACATTGTAATCTTGTATACCATATTGTATGCTATATTACAATGTAATATGGTAATGCCATATTACATTGTAATATGGCATTACTATTACATTGTAATATGGTAATATTCTAATATATTGTAATATATATATCCCCTACAAATAATCAAGGCACTAATCAACCAAATATTGTAAGCATGTGTTATCATGAAGTTAGATTAGAAGTAAGGATACCAATATGACAATATACACAAAGAATAATTTGGAATATTACTTTAAAAAAAACACATGGATTGCATGAGTGAGTCATTATGCAATTTATATTACACAATACTATGACAACACTTCTAAGATTGATGGATGATATCTTAAGACCATTTCTCAAACTTGTTTATTGTAGCCTCCTTGGATGATATTTTGACTTTTAGCAAGATTTGGTAAGATCATTTGAAACATTTGGAGATGATATTTTTAACCCTTCAACACAATTAATTGCAAGCCAACATGAAGAAATATGAGCTTGAAAAATAATTACTGTTGTGTATGGATTTTGTAGTTAGACGATCTGAATTGTGTATTGATCTAAGAAATATAAAATTCGTTGTAAATTGGTTGATCCCAGATAATTTGATTGAACCAAGGTAATTCATGGGGTTAGAAAATTATTAAGGAATGAAGTATCTCTTCAATGCACATTAGAAAAGGCAAGTATAACCTTTCAATTCATTCCAATTGAAAACCAAGTAACTGAAGCTTTGACTTGAAAGAATTGTAATGCATCAATATTAAATCTAATGAAACTTGAAACTTCATTTGAAATCAAAGCAAATTTCGCATGATACACATTGGCGGAACCTTTGATACAATGAAGGAGTTGGATAACATAACACTTAAAACTTTTGCTGGTGCAATCATAATATACCCAAATAAGATAAGGAATTGTACATCATAGTTTAGGCATTGAAGTACTACATGAATTATTTGTTGGGAAAACAAAAAGAAATTGACTCAAATCATAAGCTTTTATAATCCTTGTCAATTGATCCAAGTCACAACAAAGCCCAGACTTCATGTAAATGGTATCCTGCAACATTTTGATTCAGTAATCAAGTATGATATATATATACAAAACCACATGGTCAATTTCCTTTAAGCCCTTTGATGTTTTTATTTGACCATAGCTCTAAAGTTAAACTCTTATGTACTTGAAGAATATAAGGGATTACCTACAACTAGCTCAAATTTTGGCAAATGGTTAAAACCTTACAAAACTTGTATATATATGCAAGTCTCGGTTCTTTGAGATGATTGTAGGCTTGAAGGAGGATTAAAGTATAAATTTCATAATTTTGTTGTTAAGAAAGGAGAGCCAAGAATAAGCTCATGTGGGAAGCTTGAAGTTGTAAAGTCAATATACATTTTAGAGTAAACAAGACTAAATAATATGGTAGTTTTTATACCATGTTGAAACTTGAAAACAAGATGTAATTATCTTCTTCACTCATGTAAAGTTGCATTTTGGAATATCTACATTTATCATGTGTAGTAGATATAATAGATTCTCAAGAAACTTCTAATCCACACTCCAGATGATAATGGATATAAGTTGAAGAGAATTCTATCATTTATTTACAATTGCATGGGAATCCCAAGCATATAAATAAAACATTGGTTCATTTGTTGTGAGGTTATAACATCCCAATATTTGGAAAGATTGTTTGTCATTTATATATATCATTGTTAATTTCACAATCCAAGTCACAACAAAGCCCAGACTTCATGTGAATGTTATCCTTCAACATTTTGATTCGGTAATCAAGTATGATAAATATATACAAAACCACATCGTCAATTTCCTTTAAGACCTCTAGTTTGTTTTTATTTGACCATAGCTCTAAAGTTAAACTATTATGTACTTGAAGAATATAAGGGATTACCTACATCTAGCTTAAATTTTGGCAAATGGTTAAAACCTTACAAAACTTGTATATATATGCAAGTCTCGAGTCTTTGAGATGATTGTAGGCTTGAAGGAGGATTGTGAGGCTATA
>ML786277.1:301992-314823 GCA_009831015.1 Picea engelmannii
CATACCCTTTTCCATAGAAAATACTAACTAGATCCAAAAACCAAAGACATGAAATATGGTACTACACATATTATAATATATTATCAAGGAAAAAACAAGCTAAATGCAATTTGGACATTTGAAAAAAAAATTACAAGTTAAATAGGTACATCAATAAAAAATAACATACTAACCTTGCAAGTTCAAAATCCGAGCTATGTAGATCGAGAATTGGATTTGTTCAACCGGTGGGTGACGGAAAACATAAACAACTCAAACAAAAGCCAAGAAAAGTGTCGCAACTATAACAATTGTGTCGCAAAGTCTCTTAAAGTCACGTATATATAGATAAAATAGTCAACTAGCCTTTAACACTGACCAATGAGATAAGCAAAATTTGCGTCGCTATTGCCACTAAAGTTCGTCGCTATAGCGACGAAAATCCCGAATAGGTTAAATTAAGATTTTCGTCGATATTGTGACGAACTTTCGTGGCAATATCCACGAAAATCCCGCCTTGTTTAAAAAAATGATGAAACTAGTGGAAGCATGGAAACTTTTCGTGGAATAATCCGCCCATATGTAGTAGTGTTAGGAATTAGAGTGAAGAGTTTGTATTGTTTGTAATCTTGAATTTAAACCTCTTTATTATTGTTGATTTCAAGTCTCCGATCAACAAATAGTTAATCTTATGTTCCATTGTTTAGTTGCAGTTTTAAAAGAAATCATTCCTTTGAAAGAAGAAAACGTCCTCAGCTCCGAAGACAGAGCTCCAGCCATGAAATGAGACATCTTAATTCGCAAAATTCGGAATAAAATCTCATCCAGAACCATAGTTACTCCGAGGCACTGTAGTGCTCCTCTGTTTCCTGATTTAATTCCTTTGTGTCCAATAAGATATCCATTCCTTCCAGGAAATATCAACAGATTTGATGAAAGGTCCACAATATTTTCTAGTCCCCGTAGATCAATCTCAATGAAAGCAAAGATCAATGAGGAATGAAAGAATCAATCTCAACGAAAGAAAACCTCAATGAGGAATGAAAGAAAAGCTCAATGAGGAGGCTGAAGAGGCAAAACCTTGCTAAACGAATTGTCCAAAAAAATAATGGGGAACGTTACAATCGCATGGGAAGCAAACAAATGGAAGAAATATTCATCTCAACATGGGTCAGATCAGAGCTTTGTTGCCACATCCATGACTTACAGATTTCCTCAATTGATCGTGGCATCATGGTACGACTGGGTAATAAGGATGGATACTCTTATATATATATATATATATATATGTGGAGGGTGGAATTTAATATTTACCTGACTAAACCTTAATAGAACCTCATTAAGTCTGATGAAAAAACATAGAGTGTATAGTCAGATGTTTGTGATCCTAACGAGGCAAGTATTTTTTTACGTCATCTTATTAGATTTTAGTTGATAAGCAAGCATGTGCTTATTTTACTGATTTGTATCTGTTTTTATTGGTTTTAAATCCATGGATGTAAAGGCATGGGAAAGCATTCAAGAGATTCATTTTCTTCCTTTTAATCCGACTGAAAAGAGGACAGCTCTCACTATATTGACGGTGAATGGAACTACATCGAGCCCTGTCGATCCAGGTTCCAGTAGCTTCGCTTCGCTCTTACATCTTGTGAATTTAGCGTGTATTGATATTGGTGAATTTTTTTTTAACCAGAACTAAAATTTGTATTATATATATAATAAGAGGTTCATTGAGAGGCTTGGAATGATTACTTAGATTGTATCTTTGGACTTCCATAAAATAGAGCATAGTTCTAGATTGATATTTACATACAAAATGATACTTTCTAGATAAGAGTTCCAAGTGATCATGCTTGTAGCATGCCTAATAAAGGAACAAAAAACACAAATGACTCTAAAAAAAATTCATATTGGTTTACATTTTCACATTGTTCTGATCTTCTACTCCTCGCCAGAATGTTGGGTTCCTATGCCTTCTATTTCCATGGGAACCAGATTTTGGTAAATTGTTTCAGCCTCAACTTCTCCCTCTTGATTAGAGATTTGAGTTCCTTGATTATTTGACGCTAGAGAGAGGTTATCCACCCACTGAGTTAATACCGAAGCATGTAACCTACTACATTATGCTTCCAATGATTCAATTGGACATTTTTTAATTAAGAAGAAGAATGGAGAGATTAGCATTCTAGGTTATACTATAATGCCCCAACTCTACCACCTTGGTGGAAATGACCAGAATAGTACTATTGTTGGCTTGAGATATTTCCTCATGTCTGTGCAAGACCCTTTTGAATTCTAGAACATCTTCACCTTCCATAGTTGCATAATTAACCCTTGCCTCTTTCCTAATTATCATAGAGAGTATTGACATTGTCTCTCTACACCCTAAGCCTAAACATCGATTTAGGAGATGTCCCCTAGTTCCTCTGGTCCACATGACTAAGTCTGTGCCACACAAAAGCTTCTCAACAGGGAAGGAAATAGAAAAAAGATAAAAAGAAACAAGACATAACCAATGAGAATTCAAAGGGGAAATCACTCTATGTCCACTATCACCATCCACAACCCCACATCAACAATCATGTAGTGAGCTCTCCCATTCTGTTCCTTTGAAATCGTACACTTAAACTAGTTCCTTCCGTTTCCAAACCTCACCTATGAAACATAACCATGGAGGATCTCATACACATTTATGTGATCCATAATTGTGCATTGAAATCCCGCGAGTGAGGCCAGGTTGAGTAAATGAGAGAGGGCTTCCTCGCTCTTATTGTTTATCCATCAATTGTTTGACTTATGTGACCTTAGGGGAAGCCATAAGGAATGTACTTTAATTGATGACCAATTTTCCAAAAAAAATAATCAACCACCCACTGATAAAAATGCTCAAGGGATTGTGGCATAATGATATTCCCCATTTTTCATAATGATTCCCAAATTAAGTGATGTTGCAAATTTTCCCATGCATTTATCTCACCGTTTACTGCCCTCTTGATATGAAAAAGAGAAACCTTATCAAATTGAGATAAAATATTCTTGATTTGTACAGTAATTCCTTGAATTTGGTGCCCTCTAGGGTTCATCTAGGTAATTACTGTCCAGATGATTAACAATGAATCCCCAAAGTCTGACAAGGTCCTAATTCCATATTTTCTAGTGATGTTGATCCTACACCACAACAAATAGGCTTCAGCTAGATTGATTGTCACATTCCCTAGGCCCCAAACATAATGCACAATCGTATTCCCCCTAGGATCATGGAGGCTACCCCCTACACCTGCCACCCTTGTATTGATATTGTTTTTATTACACATCCTCATTTTATATTACAAAGATTAAGTCTAACTCATTATAGTGCATTGTTCATTAACATCATTTGGTTTGTACTATCATCAGTTTCTTTAAGAAGAAGCAAAATGAAAGGAAGTGTGCTTCTGTTGTTTCTATTTTTCTATTGATCTTTCAGTTGAGTTTGGTTTCTCTGGAAATGTGACTGGTCTATATCACTTCTTTGTGAATGTTGGATATCATTCTTTGTGTTTTGATCCATTAACTATTCTTGTTTCATTGTTGATATTGAACAATGAAGAGAGGAAGATAGGCTAGGGAAGTGTGTACAACAACATTCTATCAAAGAAAATTAAATGACATGAAAAGGTACTTTGGTAAAGTTCTAGTGGAAATTGGCACAGAGAGTTGTTGAAATTGAAAGAAAACTTATATACTTAATGCATAATTAGTAAATCTAATCCCTAAAACAATTTGTCATTGCAACTGATGAGTCACATAGAATTATATTATCATTATTGTATACTTCTATGTAAATTATGTCTCAAATAGTTATGTGTGAAGAACTATTAATGTTAAATGTTAGCCTTGTAGTGTTAAATGATTTAGCAAATGTGTGAAGAACTATTAATGTTAAATGTTAGCCTTGTAGTGTTAAATGATTTAGCAATTTATGGAACAATTGATAAAATTATTCTATTTTAGACTCTAATCGTTTCCCCCATTAAATGAAATGTAACTTAATTTTTTGTAATTTTTTAATACTCTGAAGAAAAATAGATTAATTCATAAAATTTTACCATGTATGAGCATTAAACTATGTTAATGTTTGGGACTATTATTGACCAAGTAAAGTCTTTACACCTAATATAGAAAACCTTAATCCAAGACTTAACTTTGGGACAAAGTTTCTTGAAAGACGAGTGCACATAATGACCCAACCTAACTACCCCTACTTGATTGGTGAGTGATGAATTCAATATTAACATAAAAAATAAATGAAGCTTATGCAAAACCCCTTGTTAAAGATTAAGTGAATTATTGTTTATGTTGATATGTTCTTCAAATAAGTGATTATTTAGAATGTTATTCATTTGATTATGTGGATACTAACAATTGACTAATGGTGATGGTATATAACATGGGATGAATAAGCTTGGGATCGTTTAAGTTCTCTACAAAAAACATATCAGTACCACTATACCTTCATGATCGCCCATGTTAAGGAAGGGGTTTGTAGCATCTTGCCACATGGATTAGGAACTGGAGTCTAACACAGCTTTCAACCCTTCAAAAGTCACTCTTTATATTGATGAATGAATATAGGTTATGAAAGAAAAGACAATGTTCTTCTTGATTTGCATGTCTTCTTGAGTTACTTAGGACTTGCTCGTTTGATTGAAACTTGTCCTTTGCTATAGTAATGTTCCCTAGCATTATAAGTATTACTAGGTGCATTTTGGGATGGTTAAGTAATATTATATGTCTTGCATGGTATTGCATTCACACCCAAGTATTGCACGGTATTATGAAATGGTATTGTATCTACGCCCACTTCGCATGAGGCATGCAATTATAATATTTTTACGCCGAAAGGCATACACCTATTGACAATGGGCATATTTAATAGGTTTTTAGTTCTTAATATGTTTTTTATGGACGAGATTAAATATGCCTAGAATATTCTTAGTCGTCACAATAAATGAATGGCTCTGATTTCATCCATTAACTTTCGAGTTGTTATAATGACATCCGTTTATATGTTTACCTTTTTACATTTACCTAATCATGTTTAAAAATTACTGTATTCACTAACTTATTGCCACGTCTACCTAATTAAAAAATATAAACGGATTTTCATGAACCTGACTTTTTTACTGTGTTAATTAGGATTTTTTAACTAAGCTAGAAGTTCAACAGTCGGCCTTTCAGCGTTCACCACGGTATTGTGAAATGGTATTGTATCCACACCCACTTGGCATGAGACATGCAATTATAATATTTTTATTTGGAGGGTGATTAAAATAGGATAAGGGGGAATTTGAGGATTCAATAAAGTTTTTTCGGAAAAATAAGAAAAGTTCAAGAGAGTATGGGTGAAAGTCTAATTTACATTTTTTGGGGGGTTTGTTAGAGTTGTTGATAAGATATATTACTATGTGATTTATTTTAAAGAAAAACAAATTGAATAAATCTTGATAAATAATGAAATGTATTGTTAATTTTTACAAAAAATAATATCAATTAATAACAAATAAAATGTGGATTATAGAATAACATGTATTTACAAATTTCTCCTTAATTTTTGAAAATACGATTAATTATTTTTCCAGAAAACTTAAGTTGAGAAAATTATTTCTCCTTAATTTTTGAAAATATGATTAATTATTTTTCCAGAAAACTCAAGTTGAGAAAATTATCTCCATTTATTATCATTTTAGCATAAATTAACTTAAAATAATTATAAAGGGAATACCATTAAGAATTAATGGCCTCACTGAAAGAAAAAATTACATCTCATTTAAAGTATTATTAAATCTATATTTCATTATTTTATTTTATTTATTATTTATAAATTTGAAATAAGAAATAAGAAAAATAATTAATGGTAATTTGATTATACAATGTTTTTTATAATAAACAAGTGAAAATTAGCATCAAAGTTGTGTATACATGCTTCTTAGAAATCTTTTAACGTAATAGTTGTATATAGTCTAAAGCTAAAAACTAAGGTACTTATGAAACACTTATACTTGTAATATTGTATTACTTGTACATAGTCTATAAACAAAAGAGAAGAGACAATGGCTATTCCATAGCTTTAAAATTTGAAGTAGAATTGGACAGATCTAGATCTTAGAAACTATTGATAATGTTATAAGTGTAAATTGAAGTTTGTAAAACTTTGCTAAAATAAATTGATGGGTCATTCAACATATAAAAGGACTAAAACATTAATTATTTATGATTTTAATAATAATAATGTTTTTAATGTCGGCCAAGTGTAGGATAGTAGGTGACCCGTCCAAACCTAAGGGACAAAAAATGTATCCATGTTAAGGGTTGATGTGGCTCAGGCCGGAAACTAGCAAACAAAAAATAATAATAATAATATTTTTTTTAATTAAACTTATAAACAGAAAGAAAAATAAACTAATGATTTAATTTGTTTCATTTTTTTTTATTAAATATGCCATCTGATTTATCAAATTTATATATCTTAATGCCAAAGAATCAATACACTATTTTTACAAATTTATAATAAAAATAATTTGGAAAGTACTCATAGTATCCATAGATAATAAAAAATTGAAATTTTAAGCTCATGAAAAAAATGTTCACAGTTGTCCTATTACATTAAACAAGGGTAATAGTTGCAAAGCAACTAGTCCATGTCTTAAGATTATGTTTTGTAATTTTATTAAATTGATAAAAGAAAGAAATATTTTACCAAATTGCACAATTAAAAATGACATAATATTATTTGCAATCTCCAACACATTGTTCAATTAGAAATGACACACTGCCTTAGTTAAAAACTAAAACACCAGTAACACCAAAACATTGCACAATTAGAAATAACCTAACATCATTTGTATTTTTTTGACAGATTGCACAATTAAAACTAGATTCATAAGTAACCCCCAACCAATAAATTTATTTTCGATTATTCAAAAAGTTGTTAAAATTATAGAGAAATTGAAAGTGCATGTGAAAGTAAATGTCATACCTTCACTCTTTAATTAAGATTATTGTCAATTTTTTAACATGTATTATAATAAGTTAGATTATTAATTTACTAAAGTGAAATCAATTTTTTTAAATGTATTGTTAGAATTTTTTAATTGTGTTAGATAGTGAAAAAGGAAGCACTACAAACACATGTGAATCATCTACTAAGAGGAATTGCCAAAAAAAAACCACCCTCACCAAAAATGCATATTATCATAACCACTGACATTACATTTTTAAGATGATCTAGATTATAAATTTTTGAAAAAACTCTAAAATAAAAAATGAAACTTTGACTCGCCAAAAAAAAACCTCAACCAAAAATGTTTGTTTTCATGACCACTAGCGTTACATCATTGAAATGCATAGTCTCTATTTATTAAGAAATCTTATGATCGTGATCGGTTTGGTTAGAGGGTCTTGCAATCTCCTATAATAGGCAATCTATGTAAACTTGCCATTGATCAATCCATGAACAATTTTTTTTAAATATCACTTGATGACAAACAAACACTTTAACGTAGAAAAACACTTTTCTATACAAATAAAATAATTTTTTTCAATTAAAAAAAACACTCAATAAAAAAAAACAATGAATACACTTGTAGGTACAGATAAAATTTCAGCACCCCATTTGAAATTCAAAATTAGAACCCGAATTGAAATTGGAGATTAAACTCAATAAAAAAAACAATGAATAATCATAAAGTACACTTGTAGGTACAAATAAAATTTCATTATTTTGCACCCCATTTGAAATTCAAAATTAGAACCCGAATTGAAATTGGAGATTTAAAATTGGAAGATGCATAGTCATAAAATTCTATTTGACTTTTTATCAAATCAGGTTTAATTGATAAAAAAAATCCCAAGTAAAGACTTACTTCCCTATTTAAGTAAGAGTTGTCAACTTTTCAGTTAAAAGTAAATTAGATAAAAAAACTTCCCCAATTAAATACTTTCGTACATATTTTAGGAATATATATCAACTTTTTAGATACAATTAATGAGTGATCTTGTTTATTAAAAAAAATTCCAGTTTGAAATATTAAAATCCATTTTTAATTTAAACCTCTTAAAATTTTAGAACATTATTTCATCTAAATTGACTGATTTTAGAACACCAAAGATGTATGTCTTTTAGACAATTACCTACTCATATGATGAATTTCAATTTTTGAAAACAATATAATAAATAAGCATAGTTATATGTGCTAAATACTAATAATAATACAAGTATTCATATGAAAATAGAAAATTAAAGCTCTAAGAAAGGAATGTACCAATATATATGGCTCTCTGGTTGATGACGACTCCTCGGTTGATATGCTTGGCGACAATGTCACTCTGGTGGAGGAAGACCCAGACTTACTAGTTTATTCGGGACTCAGCTCAGAGGACAGTCCGTCTGCGCAGAACTCCTCTTTTGTAGGAACTTCTCTATTGGACAATGAAAAGATTTAACTCTTCTAAATGTATATGGGCCCTGCCAGGATTGCAAAGCCTTTTGGAATTCAATGGATGTTTATGGGTTATTGGCTCATAAAGATCTAATCATTGTTGGTGACATGAATTTTACTACATCTATGGATGAGGTGTGGGGTTTATCAGCACAAGGTGACTCTTTAGCCGGGTATTTCAAATCTCTTTTTATAAAGAACAACTTAGTGGATGTTGCCCCGGCAGAGGTCGTGCCTACATGGAGGAATGGTAGGTCTGGTGAAGATAGTATAGAAAAATGACTCGATCGCATTTATGTTGTAGAGGATCTCATTTCCTCTACACTGAGGTATAGATCCTGGGTTGAATTTCCTTTTCTGTCTGATCATGCACCTGTTCTCCTAGAGTTTGGAGTTGGGATTTTGGCGGTAGCCTATCCTTTTAAATTTAATCCGGTTTGGATGAACGATGACTCCTTTGCTGGGTTGGTTCGGGAAGTTTGGAACGATCCACGTCTTCATCTTATTATAGGTGCTCAAAGGAGATTGGTTGGGAAATTGTCTCTTTTAAAATCTCGAGTAAAGGTGTGGTCCAGGAAGAAATGCTAGCAGGATCTTTTAGAATTGGCAAAGATCGAAGAGAATATTGATCTCTATCATAATTAGTTGTCTTTGGGAGCTTGTCTTGATGTCCCGGTACACACTCTATACACTCTTGAGTCAGAGAGGAAGAAGTTCTTATTAGAGGAGGAAGAAAGGTGGCGCCAGAAAAGCAGGGCGATTTGGATTAAAAGCAGGGATAAAAACACTAAGTTTTTTCATCGATTTGCAAGCTTTAGAAGAAACAAAAAATATATTTGGGAGGCTAAAGATGATAACGGGGATATTCATTCGGGTCAACAGGCCATTAAGGATGAAGCAATCAAATAATTCAACTCTTTCTTCAGTGATACAGGTCAGAATGTTATACAAGATCATATTAATTCAGTCAGGTTGTTCACAAACTTTGTGACTAAGGATGATACTCTTTCTCTAGAAAATGTGGTTATGAAAGAGGAAATCTATGATATTCTTAGGGTTTTGCAAGAGACAAAAGCCTTGGACTTGATGGATGGACCATTGAGTTTTTATTTAACTTTTTCAGGATGGTTGGACAAAATTTACTAGATATGGTGGAGGAATCTAGGGTCAGAGGGGAGGTTATCAGCTCGATTAACTCAACCTTCTTGGCCTTTATTCCTAAATTTAATAAACCTTATTTTTTCAGTGACTTTTGGCCTATTGCACTTTGTAACTTATGCTACAAGATCATAGCTAAAGTTATAGCAAAGAGAATTCAACCAATCTTGTTCAGAGCTCTTGGTGAAGAACAATTTGGTTTTCTCAAAGGTAGACAAATACTGTATGCAGTCAGTACAACTCAGGAGTGTCTACACAGTATTAAAAATAAAAATTTACAAGCCATTATTCTGAAACTTGATTTAAAAAAGGCCTATGATTGCATAAATTGGGACTTTCTAAGATTAATATTGCTACAAGGTGGATTTGGGTTGCCAACAACCAACTGGATTATGGCCTGCATTACTTCAACTTCTTATGCTATATTGATAAACTGTGAGGCTTCCACCTTCTTCAAAAGCAGTAGAGGCCTGAGGAAGGGATGCCCATTCTCGCCATTACTCTTCATTTTAGTTATGGAATCCCTCAGTATCTCTTTAAAGAAAGCACAAGTTGAGGGCTCGCTCATGGGGATAAAGGTTTATAGAATGATAAAGGTTCTTCACCTATTATTTGTAGATGAAAATCTTATAATTTCTAGAGCATCTCCTTCCGAATGGGATTTAATTCAGTTTATTCTACTGTTTTCTGTCAGGCTTCTTGTTTGGTAATAAATATCCAAAAATCTGTTTTCTTGTATTCGGGAGTTCCTCTGGAAACTTTATAGTCTTTAAAAGATATACTCCCTTTCACAAGTAAAGAGTTAACTGTTGGTTTTAAATACTTGGGTTATTAGATGAAACCAAATTGTTATAAGAAGGAAGACTGGAAGTGGCTTATCGACAAGTTTGAGGCTAGGTTAAATCATTGGTGTAATAAATGGCTCTCTCCAGGGGGGAGCCTAGTGCTAATTAAAGTTGTTCTAGAGAGCCTTCCTGTTTACTAGATGACTCTTGCACATTTATCGATCTCGATTCTTCATAAGATCCAGAAATTGAGTTTTACTTTCCTATGGTCAGGTAACAAAAACAAAAAGTGTTATCATTTATGAAGTTGGGTTTCAATTACTAAACCAAAACATTATGGAGGATGGGGACTGCACAATATCTTTGTTTTTTACAAGGCGTTGGCAACAAACACTCTATGGCGGGCTTTGATGAAGCCGGGATTGTGGCAAAGAGTGATCAAGGAAAAATATATCCCACATGGAACTGTATTGTCATGGTTGCGTTCTATGAAAGCATTTTCATCCTTTGGTTCTCAGTCGTGGAAAAATATCCGAAACACTTTACCAGTTATTCTTCATTAGATGGCCTGGAGACTAGGCTCGAGTCATTCAATTTCAGTTGGCTGGGATGTAATACTGGATATAGGTCAGGAATCTTACTTATCGCAGGATTTGATTAATTTTCGTAATCAAAAGAACATCCACCTATTATATCAGGTGAGTAGGGTATCGAACATAGGTTCGTTGAGTCCAAGCTAGTACCACAGCGTTGAGTTGGGATTGGTAGCGAAACTTGCTGAGGAATGGGATACCTAGAGAAGGCATTTGATAGAGTCTGGTATTAACTTAGTTGATAGGCCGAATGAACTTATACGGACAAGAGGTGATTTGTTGGGTCAAATCACAGTAAAAAATGTCTATGAAGCCCTATCAAACAAACTGTGGAAATATAAGATAGGGGGATGGAGAAGAAATTTGTGGACCTAGGACTGTCCTCTCAAGCTAAAGCTATTTGTTTGGCTATAAGTTGAAAACAAAATCTTAACATGGATAAACCTACAGAAAAGAGGTTGGAAGGGGCCTGGTATGTGTTATTTATGTAGACACCAAAGAGAAACAAACAATCATATTTTTATCAATTGTGTTTTCACCATTACTGTGTGGGAATAATTTAAAAAGGTGTTAAAGTTCAATCATGGATGGAATGGCAATTCTTTGGTTGAATTCTTCCAAAACTGGGCTTCTCAAAACTCCAATTTACAAGCTCTCCCTGCATTTATTTGTTGGAATATATGGCTAGATAGAAATAAATCACTCTTCAAGGGCAGAATACCATCTATGCAGTGAATTGTCTACATTGTTTTAGGAGCTGTGGGATTGATGGGGAAAAACTCAAAAGTTTCTAATCCTAGGATTTCCTCTACACTTCTTCCTGTGGATAAAACTCTTGCTTGGTTTGGCAGGGTTGCACAACAAAATGGTTCTCTCTCTAGTGTTGGAGGAGTTTTAAAGATTGAGGATCACTCAGAATATAGATGGAAATTAAACTATGGAAGGAGTACAAACTCCAGGGATGAGCTCATGGGAGCATGGGCAACATTAACCCTTGCTACAAGAATTTCTATTTATGAGTTATTTGTCTTAGGGGATTCCAAGATCGTCATTGACTGGCTCAATAGAAAGGGATCTATTTTGGTGGCCAATCTAGATGGTTGGAAAGAAAGAATCATTGATCTCATTCCTCTCTTCAGATCAATTACTTTTGCCCACATCTATAGAGAAGAAAACAAGGAGGTTGATCTCCTGTCAAAAAAGGCTCTTCACGTTCACCAAGGACAAATTTCATACAATCATTGGGTGGATGGCCAAGAGGGACCAATTCTCTTTTTAAATATGTACTAAGTTTTTAGAGTCTGCTTCAGTACTAGATTTTTTGGGTCTGTTGAATAGATGTTGTCCTCCTTGATAAAGAGGACTTTGGCGAAGTATAGTTTTTTTTTTGGTGGGTTGGTTTCAATGATTCCTATGATATGATCTTTGTATAGACAACTCCTCTTCTTGAGTATTAGAAGGAAGTCTTGGTCAGTTTGAGGACTCATATATAAAGTGAATTTTTCTCTGAAAAAACAAACAAATTATCCCATATTCATATGAAAATACAAAAAAGAAAACATGCAATTGCATGTTTTTAGGAAAAATACTTTAATAGTTGACAAACTTGAACTGAATTGCATTGAACTGTTGCTCCATTTTATTTCTCCAAACTTTTTAAAAAGTGCACACTATCAAATATGTTTGAAAATCTAAATTATTCTTTAAACATTAAATATATATATATATATATATTCTTTAAACATTAAATATATATATATATATATATATATATATATATATATATATATATATATATATATATATATATATATATATATATATATATATATATAT
>ML786277.1:339560-398340 GCA_009831015.1 Picea engelmannii
TTCAAATATTTTTATTTTAAACTTATAAAATTGGTTTCAAATTTTATAATTTTACTTGTATACAATAAGATCTGAATTCTTTCATAATCTTAAATAATTACATTCATATTTACAAATATATCAAAATACATCACAATACCAATATCAAGGTATTCATAGGTAAATAAAATTATTCTCATTCCATTATTATCCAGCAATATAATACTCAAATTTTAAATATATAAATTAATTTGAGAATATTATTGACATATTATATAATGATTTTATTTGAAATATTAAAGAATATATCTACATTTTTTTTTGATTTCTCAAAATCCTATTTTTTCAGTAAAGTCTATTTAAATAAATAAATTAAAATAATATATATATATATATATATATATATATATATATATATATATATATATATATATATAATTTTTTCCAAATATTCTATGTATCATTTTTTTGAAAATTTTCATATTTAATTTTTATTTATTTTTAAATTTATATCCTTGAGATGTTGGCACTGATAATAATACTTAATATTCTTCCTTCTAATTTTACTTTTCAAAACCACCTAATTTTATTTTTACATTTGGTAGAGCTTCCTTCACCCTATACTAAAATCCCTATATCCATATTTATAACTAAATTACGTTAATTGAAGTTAATCTAAATAATTGTCAACTAAATTTTATTCTTGTAAGTATACTAAAATTCATAATGTATATATTTTTATAAAATAATTAAAATAATTAAAATTATAATTCACATCTAATTATAAAATTTACTTCACTTAATGATGATAAAATACGAGTAACCAATTTATTTAATGATAATAAAATATGAGTAACCAATTTATTGCATAATTCAAACATAAAGGGTGATGTGGTAAGCATACTTAAATTCCTTAGGAAATTACTGACACAAGATGAAGATGGAAACATTAACACTCATTCTCACCACTAGCAATCAATTGGGAAACCAAGTTTTGGGGATGGCTCTCTTTCCAACCAATTACGAAAGATGACCACTTATGTAATCACGCATATACGAAAGCACGCATATACAAAAGACAACTTCCATAAATATGCATTTACGGAAGTAGATAACTTTTGTAAAAGCGCATTTGGGGAAGTCGGCTTCTCTATATGCACATATACAGAAGAGTGCATATATAGAAGCACACATATATGGAAGCCAACTTCCATAAATGTGCATTTATAGAAGCCAAATTTTGTATATGCACATTTACGGAGGTTGAATTATGTACATGTGCACTTCCATATATGCACATTTATGGAAGTGGCCAGCTTAGGAAAACTGACCACTTCCGTAAATCGGCTAGCTTACGAAACCTGGCCACTTCTGTAAATGTGCATTTATGGAAGTGGTCATCTTCCTTAAATGTGCATTTACAGAAGCTTGATTGCGTATATGAGTGCTTTCGTATATGCGCATTTAAGAAAGCTAACAACTTCTATAAATGCACATTTACATAAATGTGCATTTATGGAAGTTGGATTTTGTATATGCACATATATGGAAGATGATTTCTATATATGTGCATTTACAGAAGCACACATATAAGGAATCCAACTTCCGTAAATGCACATTTACAGAAATGAGCTTCATATGCAGGTTTCTTTTCATATATGTGTGCTTCCGTAAATCTGATTTGAGAAAGCGGACAAATGCCTAAATGTGCATATATGAAACGACGTGCATTTACGGAAGTTGGCTTCCATATACGTTCATATACAAAAGATGACTTTTGTAAATATGCAATTACGAAAGCTGACCACTTCTGTAGATTTGCATTTATGGAAGTGCGCATATAGAGAATCCAACCTCCTTAAATGCACATCTACAAAATCCATTATTTACAGAAGTTGGATTCTATATATGTACATGTACGGAAGCCTCTTTTTGTAGATGTGCATTTATGGAACTGGCTTCTGTATATGTGCATTTACGGAAGTTGGTCACTTTTGTAAATGTGCATTTATGGAAGTTGACTTACGTATAATTGCATATACTGAAGTTGACCACTTTGGTATATGTGCATACATAAATGAGTGCATATACAAAATATGACTTATGTAAATGTGCATTTACGGAAGCCAGCTTCCGTATATGCACATTTATGGAGGTTGGCTTATGTATATGCATGCTTCCATATATGCACATTTTTGGAAGTGGTCAGCTTCCGTAAATTCACATACAAGGAAGCACACATATACAATAGCCAACTTCCATAAATGCGCATTTACGGAAATGTCAAGCTTTCATAAATGGAAATTTATAGAAGTGGCTTTCGTTTATGCATATTTACGAAAGTTGGCCACTTCCGTAAATACACATTTACGGACGTTGGCCTTCCATAAATGTGCATTTATGGAAGTTGAATTTTTTATATGCGCATGGAGATCATATACGAAATCCAACTTCCGTAAATGCACATTTACAAAATCCAACTTCCATAAATGTGCATTTACATAAGGTGGCTTCCATATATGCACGCTTTAATATATGCACATTTATGGAAGTGATCAACTTCCGTAAATATGGATTTACGGAAGCTGGCCACTTCCGTAAATGTGCATATACTAAAGCGCGCATATACTGAATCCAACTTCTGTAAATGCACATGATTTACGAAATCCAATTCCATAAATGTGCATTTATGAAAGCCAACTTCCATAAATGCCCTTTTACAGAAGGAAACTTTCATAAATGTACATTTATGGAAGGTGGTCACTTCCGTAAATACGATTTACGGAAGATGAACACTCTCATAAAGGTGATTTCAAGCTAATGATGGTCTCTCATGACACGTTAGTGGCAATGCAAACCTGGAAAAACAACAATCTGTTAACTTAGAGGGATTATTCAAGGTACTTTTACAATGAATTTGAATATGGTGTAAGAAGATGAAATGTAGGAAATTGAATTAGCTTTCTGAATATACAACTTTTATTCATAGACATTGTGAATAACAATGTCAAATTTTATTTCTTCTAACATTGGTCAGCTTTCGTATATGTGCATATGGAGAAGAAGATCAAATGGCATATACGAAAGGTGGCTCACAATGTCAAATTTTATTTCTTCTAACAATGATCGACTTCTGTATATGTGCATATGGAGAAGAAGATCAAATGGAATATACAAAAGGTGGCTTCCATATATGTTCATATCTATAAGTGGTTGGCTTCCGTATATGTGCATATACAGAAGACGACCACTTTCAAATACGTGCATATATGGTTCAAGTGGTCATATATGGGCATACATGGAAGGGGTCTAATTTTGTATATGGTATAGGAAAATCGGTTGACTTCTATATATGTGCATATATAGAACCCACCTTTCATATATGGGCATATATGAAAGTGGTCGACTTTCGAATATGCACATATATGAAAGTAGACCAATTTCATATATGTGCATATACAAAATATGACCACTTCTTTATATGTGCATAAACAGAAGTGGGCAGCTTCTGTATATGCACGTAAATAGAAGTCATCCACTTCCGTATATGTGCATATATGGAATCCTCCCACTTCTACATATGTGCATATACGGAAGCTGACCATATACAAAATCAAGCCACTTCTCTATATGCGCATATACATAATCAAGCCACTTCTCTATATGCGCATATACAGAAATCGACTGATTCTATATATGCGAAGGTGGCTTTTGTATATGGACATTTACGAAAGTGGTCAACTTACATATATGCGCATATATGAAAGTCGACCACTTTCGTAAATGCATATATATGAAATCCACCTTCTGTATATGTGCATATACGGAAGTGGTCAGCTTCCATATATGGATATATATATAGGAGTCAGTATACAGAAGTTGGCCACTTACATATATGTTCATATACGAAAATTGTTGACTTCCATATATGCGAATATACAGAAGCCAACCACTATCATATATGCACATATACGGAAGGTGGTTTCCGTATATGAGCATATATGGAAGCCAACCACTTCCGTATATGTGAATATATGGAAGTGTTCAGCTTCTGTATATGCACACATATGGAAGTGGCTGACTTTTGTATATGTGCATTTATGGAATCCACCTTCTGTATATGCCTTAATGGTCGACTTCCATATATGCGCATATACAGAAGCAGGCCATTTACGTATATGTGCATATACGAAAGTGGTTGAATTATGTATATGTTCGTATATGAAAGTCTTCCCTATATTCCGTGTATGTGCATATATGGAAGTGGTTGGCTTCTGTATATGTGCATATATGGAATACAATCAACTTATGTATTTGTGCATATATGGAAGCTGACCAACTTCAGTATATGTGCATATACGAAATTCGGCCACTTATGTGTATGCGCATATACAAAAGCCAACCACTTCCATATATGCACATATATGGAAGTGGTCGGCTTCTGTATATGCACATATACATAAGTGGTTGACTTTTATATATGCACATATACGGAAGCCAACCAACTCCATATATGATCATATACTGAATCAAACGGCTTTTGTATATGCGCATATACAGAAGCCGGTGACTTCCATATATGTGGATATATGGAAGTGTTGATATTTCGTATACCCACATATACAGAAGTGGTCGGCTTCCCTAAATGAGCATATACATAAGTGGTCGACTTTCGTATATGGTTGGATTCTGTATATGCACATATACGAAAGTGGTTGGCTTCCACATATGAACATATATGAAAGGTTGCTTTCATATATGCGCATATACAAAAATGATTAAATTTTGTATATGTACATATATGGAAGTGGTCGAATTTTGTATATCTTCATATACGAAAGTCAACACATATATGGAAACCACCGTCCATATATGTGCATATACAGAAGTGGTTGGATTCCCTATATGAGTATATACAAAAGTCGACCACTTCCATATATGTGCATATAGGGAAGTGGTTGACTTTTGTATATGCACATATAGGAAGTGGCCGACCTTTGTATATGTTCATATACATAAATTGTTGGATTACTGAGAGGGGGGGTGAATCGGTAATAAAGCAATAATTTTTTTTAACCACAAAATGCAAGTATTATATCAATGTAGCATTATCATCCAATAGTTGCAGAGTAAATAAACAACAAACAAATGATCAATCATACACATACACAGTACACCAGTGTTTTTACGTGGAAAACCAAAGCGGGAGAAAACCACATAATGTTTTTTCTTATATGTCTTTAATAATTACATTCATTGGAAGCACCAACTTCCTTTTTTTTCCAGATGCAACTGGAAGGAGGCTCCAACCCCCTAGTTTCTCAGGCTACAACCTGAGGGAATCTCCAACTCCCCAATTCTCTGGCTACAACTAGAAAGAGGCTACAACCCCCTATGTTCTCTGGATACAACCGAAAGGTGGCTACAACCACCTTTCCTTGCCTCGTCCAACCGCCCTGACATGGAAGTAGAATGATGGAACCAGTGTCACACTATCACTATGAGATATATTGTTGTAAACCTGTACCAATCAACCTGTAATAAATCTATACCAATAACCTGTGCCAACATGTACCATACATCAACCTGTACCTCAACCTATACCATAAAAAATGCATCAACTATGCACCAAACCTGTGCAAATAACATGTCACAATAACCTGTCCAAACAACCTGTAATCAATCTATACCATAAACAAGTGCATTAATCATGCACCAACCTGTACCTCAACCATTACCATCAATGAGTGCATCAACCATGCACCAAATGTGTACCAATCATGCATCAACTGCACATCAACTATGTCTTATCAAGATGTACCAACATCATCAACTATACACCTCATGTATGTGCCAACACATCAACTACTTGTCTCAACCATGTACCCAACATGTACCTCGACCATATACCAAAGACATACACCAATATAACCATCAAAAGTTATCTAACAATTCATCACTCTATCCATAAACCAAATACCATAAACCCTTACATCAAACTATGTGCCACAACCTCACTGTTATGTAGCCTCAAGCTAAACCAACAACTTCAACAACACATCACAACCAAAAGACCAATGCCCATATGCTAAATACCAATTGTATCCCTCAACAAATTTGATATATGCAGCAATATTAAACATCCAATACCATCTCAAGAGATAAACCCTAGTTCACAAAACATACCTCAAACAAGATGTGCCATATCTCTCATAAATATACCCCAACCATGTTGTTGCCATGATTTTTCTGCCGCACTTTTTCTGCAGCACTTTTTCCGCCACGATTTTTTTGCCATGATTTTTCTGCCGCACTTTTCTGTTGTGATTTTTCTGTCGCAATTTTTCTGCCGCGATTTTTCTGTAGCACTTTTTTTTTTCCGCACTTTTTCTGCCGCAATTTTTCTACCGCAATTTTTGTGCCGCACTTTTCCTGCCACACTTTTTCTGCCGCACTTTTCTCTATCAATAATACTTTCCCAAAATAAATTTTAACAAAAATAGATATTCAATGATATTCAAGTGTGATTTGAATGAAAAAGCCTTGCCTCTTATTTATACTTTCATGTATCTTCCTCAATGAGTTACCTTTTAACCATCTTAACCCACTTTTCTTATTTTAGGGTTAACCCACTTCTAACCACTTGTTCACTTAGTAATTTCTCCATTAACTTTATTATTTAAATAATTTATTTTGTATCCACTTTGACTTATAGTACACTCATCACTTCACTTTATTATTTACCTTCTAAAATCTCTTAGACCACTTTCCTTATTTGAGGGAGTTCTCCATTAGCTTTATTATTTAAATAATTTCTTTTGCATCATCTTTGACTTATAGTACACTCATCACTTCACTTTATTATTTAAATAAAAAAAAATTTGCAAACACTTTGACTACTTTGACCTTTTAGGGCTTCTAGATGACTCATGAGGGTTCTCCAACTTCACATGGCCATAACTCTCTAACCATGAGGATTTATGTGGCATTCCACATACCACCGGAAATGACATGACATGTACTATCCATCTAGAATATTTTTACCTACAAATATATCAAAACTCTTACCATTATCCATAAAACAAACTTGGGTCCATTAACCAATGAAAACAAACCCAATTAATCAACAATCTCCCCCTTTGGCATTGATGACAACACTTTGATGCAATACTGAAGTCATGTCATGCAATACTGAACTCATATCACTCATGATCTTCATGTGACCTTCGCTTCCCCTAGAACCATGCCTTTGTGTTATGCATCTAATAAATCTCTCCCCCTTTGACATCAATGACAAAGGTATCTTTTCATCTGGGGCTACTCCCCCTAACTAAACTGTCATTGGGGATACTCCCCCTAACTGAAATCTTTCTCAAACTGATCTCTGAACCTGAATTTTCCTCTTTATGGTGCTTCCTCATGTAAATCTAAGACATATAAGATAAGCATTCAAAAGCATTCATTTTGGAGTAGAAATTACTCTAAGTCTATAGCGAATATACTCAAAGGATTCACGTGGAAGCGGTTTTGTAAAGATGTCTGCCACTTGTTCTTTTGTGCCTACATATACTCTGATGTTCTTCTCTACAACTTGTTCTCGTAGAAAGTGATATTTGATTGGAATTTTCTTCGTCTTGGAGTGCATCACTGGGTTCTTTGAGATACTCATGGCGCTTGTATTATCACAATAGATTGGAATGGGCTCATCATACTCAACTTGTATATCTGTCAGAGTTTGTTTCATCCATAGAACGTGTGTACAACATCCTATTTCTGCAATATACTATGCTTCGACTGTAGATAAAGATATTGATGATTGTTTCTTTTTTATCCATGATACTAAACATTCACCCAAGTAGAACCCTGCTCCACTGGTTCTTTGTTGGTTATCAATGCAACATGCCCAATCTGCATCTGTATAGGCAAAAAGTAATAGATCCTTTCCTTTTGGATACCATAATACAAACTCGTATGTTCCTTTGAGATATATAAATATCCTCTTCACTGCTAAGACATGTGTTTCCTTTAGTGTTGTTTGAAATCGTTCCACATGTCCAATTGCCTGCATTACATCTGGTCTAGATGTTGTCACATATAGTAAGCTACCAATCATTGACATGTATTGCCTCTGGTCTGTATACTTTGAATCATCATCTTTTCTCAACTTGCAACTGGGTTGCATAGGAGTGGTAATTGGTTTGCAATATTCCATTCCAAACCTCTTTAGCATTTCTCTGATATACTTAGTTTGAGAGATAAAAATTCCTTAGTCTCTTTGACATATATGAAGACCTCGAAAGAATGATAGTTATCCGAGTAATGACATTTCAAATTCATTATGCATATCCTTTGCAAATTTCCATCTTAACCTGTCATCAGTACTTCCAAAAATAATATCATCAACATAAACTTCAATTAATAAAATACCATCTTGAGTTACCTTGATGTAGAGGTTGTTGTCTGCACTTCTTTTTCTGAAACCTACCTGTTGTAGATATTTATCCATTCTAGAGTACCATGCTCTAGGAGTTTGTTTTAGACCATACAAGGCCTTCTTCAATTTGCACACGTAATCTACGTTCTTTGACAATTGAAATCCTTCTAGTTGTTCGATGTAGACTTCTTCTTCATCGTATGCTTCTTCTTCGTAAATTTGTTCCATTGATTCATTTTCTTCTTCCTTTAATTCTTGTCCACATGTTTGATCAATTGCTACATTGATGCTTTCCACAACTTTGTTCAACCTCATATTGTAACACTTGTATTCTTTCCTTGTACTTGAGTAACCAACAAGTACTCCTTTGTCCACACGAGAGTCAAAATTTCTCATTCTTCCATCTTCTCTTTTGATTTATCATTTGCTTCCAAATACTTTGAAGTGCTTCACATTTGTTGGTCTTCCTTTCCATAGCTCGTAGGAAATTTTTTCATTGTTGTTTCTGAGCATTACTCTATTTTGAATGTGAACTAATGTATGCACTGCATGTATCCAAAAAATATCTGTCAATTTCGAATCCATTAGCATTGTTTGATCCATTTCCTATGTAATTATCATCCATTATGATAATGTTCCTTTGTCTATGAACCACTCCATGAACCAATATATGAATCCATGCTCTCATCCACTGTCATATATATGTCCAAACCTGCTAAGTGTTCTTATGAATCCATCTATGTCCATAGTTTCCAATACTCTACTGCACATTGTCCATAATGTTGACCCATTTATCACTGTACTATCATGAAGTATTCACTACTACAATTGATTGTACTTCTGCTAATGACTGCTCTAGATCTGTCTATTCAAACTCTGCAATATGCTCGAAGCATGGTTCTTTGTTTTTTCATAGCTATCGCATAGACTCCCCCTGTCTAATATTCATGTTACCTAGGAGCCTCTAAGTCTGATGGCTTAGAACAATTCTTTCTCTGATGTGAATTCATCATCATCTTCATTGGTAGATTCATCATCTCTCTGAGATCTGACTTCTTTCTTTCTATCTGTGGATTCATCTTTCACTACAATGCCTAAAAGTACAATCTCTTGAACTTGTTCCTTATTTACCCGTGCTTCTTTTCTTTCAGTTGTTTTCCAAACCTTTATGTATCTGACATCTTTCTTTTTCTCTATAGAATTTTCTTCATCTCGTTTTATTGCCAATCTTGTGATCTCTAGGACCTAGTCTTTGTTCACTTGTTTTTCATGTTTTCTTATCCATACTTTCTTACATATGATATCAGTGTTCTCTTTCATGAAAGTATCGATCATGCTTCTACAATCACTAGCTATGTGTCCATAGTTATAACATTTGTAACATTCAATGTTACGTGGGGCCACATAGGCATTTCTTGCTTGAACATTTGTTTTATAATCCCTGCAATCCACAACCTTATGTCCAAAGTTAGTACAATAAAAACAATGACCAAAAAAGAAATTTGCATACTTGGGAGTGAATGATCTTCTTTGTGGTGTAGTCCTTCTGAATTTTTTCCTTGACTGATCATAATCATGATTGAAGCTTCTTTGTGGCTTGAACATGGATGGTCTTCTTGAAGATGTATCTTCAATAGTTTTCTTATATTCTAGTTGACTATGATTCCTTCCTTTGAGTACTTCTGCATAACTCTTTCTATTTTATTCATTCTTCTTTTCTATCAACCTAGAGTGCTTCTCTTCATTCTTTATAACTAATGTGGATGTTTTTGTCTCTTCAACGTTCTTATTGAGCTTCACGATTTTAATTCTCAATGTGACAACTTCTTCTTCAAGATTCTCAACCACTTCTTCTTTCTTCATTATCTGAGACTTCATGACTTCTTATGTTCTATTCGCTTTTTCAAGCTGAATTTTTAATGTGATTATTTCTTCTTCAAGTCATTTCTCTTCTTGATCAAACTTTGCCTCAAGCTAGTTTATATCGTTAGTTATTTCCTTAAGATGATCTGTCAATATCTTCTCTCTCATTTCTGCTTCTTCCTTCTGTGCTTATATGTTGGCTTCCAAATACTTCTTTTATATTCAAGATTTTCTTTAATCTTTCTGGATTCTTCTAGATGAGTTCTTCAGTTCTCAATGACCTGTTTGGCTTCTTAAAAAATGGGAACACTTTCCTTTTGTTTCCTCAATTCTTTCTTGAGTGACTTGTTTTCTTCTCTTAGTTCATCTAAAGTACTAATCAATTCTACTTCACAATTGTATTCCTTTTCAATTAGTTTTTGTCTCATTTCCTTCATGGCATTCTATTTCAAGATGTCCGCATTTTTCACAATTAAAGAAAAACAACATACGTATGATTCTGTACTCTTCATCCTCTGAATTTGTTTGACACGGTGAACATAATTCTTCTTGATCTGTATCTGTATCTTCTTTGGCATTTTCTGAATCTGTGATGGGTGAAGAATATATGTCATGTAATGTATCCCAAAGTTCTTTGGCTGATGAACATTTACCAATCTTTTCTCTTACCGGATTAGATAATCCTTCCTAGATGAAATCCATTGCTATTTTGTTATTCTTCTTCAATTCCTTCTTGGCTACAATCTTTGCTCTTTTTGAACTATCATATCCTGTAATGACTGATAGCCAAATATAATACCCATGTTCTAGTAAATATACTTTCATCCTTCTACTCCATAGCTCATACTTTAAACCATTCTGACCATTAAACGGTGGTACTCCATTCTCAGAATAATCCATGATCTCCTTCCAGTGGTTAAATTGTTTCAGGAAGGAACCTGCTCTGATACCAATTGTTGGATTACTGAGAGGGGGGTGAATAAGTAATAGAGAAATAATCCTTTTTAACCACAAAATGCAAGTGTTATATCATTGTAGCATTATCATCCAATAGTTGCAGAGTAAATAAATAATTAACAAATGATCAATCATACACATACACAGTACACCAGTGTTTTTACGTGGAAACCCAAAGCGGGAGAAAACCACGGAATGATTTTTCTTATATGTATTTAAGAATTACATTCATTGGAAGCACCAAATTCCATTGTTTTTCAGCTGCAACTGGAAGGAGGCTCCAACCCCCTAGTTTCTCAGGCTACAACCTGAAGGAAGCTCCAACTCCCCAATTCTCTGGCTACAACCTCCTAGTTTCTCAGGCTACAACCTGAGGGAAGCTCCAACTCCCCAATTCTCTGGCTACAACTAGAAGGAGGCTACAACCCCCTATGTTCAATGGATACAACTGAAAGGTGGCTACAACCACCTGTCCTTTCCCCGTCCAACCACCCTGACGTAGAAGTAGAATGATGGAACCAGTGTCACACTATCACTGTGAGATATACTATTGTAAACATGTATCAATCAACCTATAATAAACCTATAACAACCTTTACCAATAACCTGTTCCAACATGTACCATACATCAACCTGTACCATAAACAAATGCATCAACCATGCACCAAACCTATACAAATAATCTGTCACAATAACATGTCCAAACAACCTGTAATCAACCTGTACCATAAACAAGTGCATCAATCATGCACCAACATGTACCTCAACCTGTACCATCAACAAGTCCATCAACCATGCACCAAATATGTATCAATCATGCATCAACTGCACACCAACTATGACTCATCAAGATGTACCAACATCATCAACTATACACCTCATGTATGTGCCAACTCATCAACTACTTGTCTCAACCATGTACCCAACATGTACCTCAACCATATACCAAAGACATACACCAATATAACCATCAAAAGTTATCTAACAATTCATCACTCTATCCATAAACCAAATACCATAAACCCTTACATCAAACTATGTGCCACAACCTCACATCACAACCAAAAGACCAATACTCATATGTCAAATACCAACAACAAAATACCAATTGTATCCCTCAACAAATTTGATATATGCAACAATATTTAACATCCAATACCATCTCAAGAGCTAAACCTTAGCTTACAAAACATACCTCAAACAAGATGTGTCATATCTCTCATAAATAGACCCCAACCATGTTGTTGTTGTGATTTTTTTACCGCATTAATTTGTCGCGATTTTTCTGCTGCACTTTTTCTGCCGCTATTTTTTTGCTGTGATTTTTCTGCCGCACTTTTTTTGCCGTGATTTTTCTTCCACAGTTTTCCTGCTACACTTTTTTGCCGTGATTTTTCTACTGCAATTTTTCTACCGCACTTTTTTTGCATACTTTTCCTACCACACTTTTTCTACCGCACTTTTCTCTATCAATAATACTTGCCCAAAATAAACTTTCAAAAAAATGGATATTCAAGTGTGATTTGAATGAGAGATTCTTGCCTCTTATTTATACTTTCATGTAGCTTCCTCAATGGGTTACCTTTTAACCATCTTAACCCACTTTCCTTATTTTAGGGTTAACCCACTTCTAACCACTTGTCCACTTAGTAATCTCTCCATTAATTTTATTATTTAAATAATTTATTTTGTATCCACTTTGACTTATAGTACACTCATCACTTCACTTTATTATTTACCTTCTAAAATCTCTTAAACCACTTTCCTTATTTTAGGTAGTTCTTCATTAACTTTATTATTTAAATAATTTCTTTTGCATGCTCTTTGACTTATAGTACACTCATCACTTCACTTTATTATTTAAATAATTTCTTCTTTGCAAACACTTTGACTACTTTGACCTTTTAGGGCTTCTAGATGACTCATGAGGGTTCTCCAACTTCACATGGCCATAACTCTCTAACCGTGAGGAGTTATGTGGCGTTCCACATACCATCGGAAATGGAATGACATGTACTATCCATCTAGAATAGTTTTACCTACAAATATATCAAAACGCATACCATTATCCATCAAACAAACTTGGGTCCATTAACCAAACCTTTGTTCTACCATAATTCTCTACCGGGCTTTCTTCAAGAGTTGACATCAATGACAACAAACCCAATTAATCAATAGAAGTCAATCGACTTCCCTATATGTGCATATACGAAAGTAGGCCACTTTTGTATATGTGCGTATATGGAAGTGGATGACTTTCATATATTCACATATACAAAGGTGGTCGACTTCTGTATATACACATATACGAAAGTGGTCGACTTTCGTATATTCACATATACGCAAGTGGTCGACTTTTGTATATGTGCATAAACAAAAGTGGTCAACTTTCGTATATGATCATATATGAAAGTGGTTAAATTTTGTATATTCACATATACGGAAGTGACCGGATTCTATATATGTGCATATATGAATGGTGACTTTTGTATATGCGCATATATGGAAATGGTCGGATTCTGTATATTCACATATACAAAAGTGATCGGATTTTGTATACGTGCATATATAGAATCCACCTTCCATATATGCATAGATATGAAAGTGGTCATATTTTGTATATGCTCATATACGGAAGTCGACCACTTCCGTATATGCACATATATGGAAGTGGTCGACTTTTGTATATGTGCATATACAAAAGTATGTCAGTTTCCATATATGCACATATATGGAAGTGGTGAACTTCCATATATACACACATACAAAAGTGGTCAAATTTCGTATATGTGCATAGATGAAAGACACCTTCCGCATATGTGCATATACAGAAGTCGAACACTTATGTATATATGCAGATATGGAAGTGTCTAGGTTATGTATATGTGCATATACAAAAGTCACTCGTATATGCGCATATATGGAAGTCATCTATATATTCCTTAATGGCTAGCTTCTGTATATGTGCATATACGGAAGCCAACCACTTCTGCATATGTGCATATATGCAAGTCATTGGTTTTTGTATATGTGCATATACAGAAGTTGGTTAACTTCCATAAATGTGCATATACGAAAGTCGGTCGACTTATGTATATGCGCATATACGAAAGTCAACACATATATGGAAACCACCATCCATATATGCGCATATACATAAGTGGTTGGATTCTCTATATGTACATATATGAAAGTCGATTACATCCATATATGTGCATATACGGAAGTGGTTGAATTTTGTATATGCGCATATAGGAAATGGCCTACCTTTTTATATGCGCATATACGGAAGTCAGTCGGCTTCCCTATATGCGCATATACAAAAGTCGACCACTTCCATATATGTGCATATACGTAAGTGGTTGACTTCTGTATATTCGCATATACAAAATTGGTCGACTTCCATATATGCACATATATGGAAGTGGTTGACTTCTATATATTCGCATATACACAAGTGCCCAACTTTTGTATATAAGCATATATGCAAGTGGTCGACTTTCGAATATGGGCATATATGAAAGTGGTTAGATTTTTTATATTCACATATACGGAAGTGACCGGATTCTTTATATGTGCATATATGAATGGTGACTTCCGTAAATGTGCATATACAAAAATGGTCAGGTTTCGTATATGCACATATACGGAAGTGGTTGGCTTCCATATACGCACATATATAGAAACCACCTTCCATATATGCATATATACAGAAGTGGTCAGCATCCATATATGCTCATATATGGAACCCAACCACTTCCGTATATGCACATATATCGAAGTGACTGACTTTCTTATATGTGCATATACGGAAGTATGTTGACTTCCATATATGCACATATATGGAAGTGGTCGACTTCTGTATATGCACACATACGATAGTGGTCAAATTTCGTATAAGTGCATAGATGGAAGCCACCTTCTTTATATGTGCATATACGGAAGTCGAACACTTACGTATATGTACATATATGGAAGTGGTTGGCTTCTGTATATGTGCATATATGAAAGTCATCCATATATGTGCATATATAGAAGTCATCTGTATAAGCCTTAATGGCCAGCTTTCGTATATGCACATATATGGAAGCCAACCACTTCCGCATATGTGCATATATGAAAGTGGTTGGTTTTTGTATATGTGCATATATGAAATCTGGTTGAATTCCATAAATTTGCATATATGATAGTCATTCGACTTTCGTATATGCGCATATAAAAAAGTCAACCACTTCTGTATATGCACATATACAAAAGTCCACCACTTCCATATATGCGCATATATGGAAGTCGTTGACTACTTATGTATATGAACATATATGAAAGTGGTTGGTTTTGTTAGAAATAATAGATGTTCTTATTTAACCATAGACAATATAGCAATATTGTCACCCAACCATAGGACGAAGCCACCCCCGAGCACCTTAAACATGATAGAGACTGATTCTGGAAGAAAACCCTAGGCCTAATAGCTAATCAATGTAGCATACCTGTCTCCAGAGCTAGCACACATGGCAGAAAGTCCAAACCATAACCAATAGAAATTACAAGCCTAAAATGAGAATACAGGTTGCAGTAGTTGCAGTTGCAGCTACTCTCCAGACTTGCGTACTTACTCAGTTTTTGCAGTGTGCACTCTTACATTTCTGTCGTTGTGAAATGTGTGTCACAAATGAACTCTAGCGCCCTTTATTTATACTACTTCTCCTTATCTTTCTTGGCCGACTTCTCATTCTGGAGACTAAAAAATCAATATTAAGTATTTCCTTTAGCCGACTTGTCTTTTAGGGTTATGTCCAATGCTTTAGGGTTTCTTCTTGCTTCCCATAATATTTTATTCTTGTCAGGGTTACACGTGGAGGTTAATACCTCCCGTAGCTACCATAATATCAACACTCCCTCCTAGCTAGGCAAGTATTGAAACAAATGGTCTTGAGCACAAACATACCATTCAATCGATAGCATCATCATAGCCATATAAGCTATCTCATGATTAGATCACGAGCACCTTCAGCACTATCAATATCATATGATAGCATCAACTGTACCATCTCTCAAAGCCATACTCCATTTGATTAATCAGGCATGATACTATATAAGTCACTCACTCCACAGAGTGATGCAAGAACCATGTTTCTAATCTGGACATATGTCCTAGAAGAATAATTATTTCAACATATGATGGAAGCCACGCCATGGGGTACACGGACTATTCTTATTATATAGAAATATGTCCTAGAAGAATAAATGTCATGGACCATTTTCCACCTAGAGAATGTCTGTCCACTAGCACTCTGACTATCCATCTAGCTGATAATCATTTTCAACACTACTGATAGTCTACATGGCAATCAAAACAATCTCATTCAATAGAACACAATTGTGTCTATCCATAGTAGTACACAACTACTATCCAGTGGTACACTACCACACCAAGTAGCACACGACAACTTAATTAGTGACACATAGTCACAACCAATGGAACACATCCACCACAGTAGCATACATCTATTGTCCAAAGACATACAATCTCCATAGCAATCATATCATCTGATATCAACCTGCACAGAAAAAATATCATGATATAAAATGAGTTATCTGGGACATTCTTCCACTCACATCTGTGAGATATGGAAGAGCATTTGCCCTCATAAAGTAAAATATCAACCATGGGCTATCTGGACTATTCTTCTCAAGCATAGAAGAATAATTTTCCCTGATTTATGAACTTGGACCATTCACCTAACTGGGCCATTCCTTCGCCACTAGTCATAGTGCAACCTGGAGAGAATGAGTCTACCCTAGGGAATGTATGTCCCTAATTGTTGAACCTAGACCATTAACCTAATTGGGCCATTCCTCCGGCACTAAACATAGTGCAACCTGGAGAGAGTGATTTTGCCCTAGGGAATGACTGTCCGGACCATTTCCTAAGGAAATAATTTTCCTACACTTACCTCCAAAATGGACCATTCTTCGAAACTACTCACAACTGTGAACTTCGAAAGAATGACTGCCCGGCGAGGAAAACCATTCTACTTGACCACTGCCGAGAGTGAGTTCCAAGAAGAATGATTGTCCTAGACTATTCCCCCACACTGGCCACAAGGGGAATCATTGTCTATGGTACACCAACAATCTATCGAACCATTTTCATTATGATAATGATTGTCTCATCTAGACCATTTTCCGAGTTGGAAAATGCTTGTCCGTCCAAAATCTCAAACCACTTTTCGAACTGGAATGGAATTGCTCATCCAGGACCATTTTTTGAAATGAAAAATGACTGTCCATAAATCAATAACACATCAGTGCTCCCTCCCAACCTAGGAGTAATCTCTTCCATTTTTAATAAGGAAGTCGTCTCCACGAGCTCCATCTTGCAAACTTTTCATCTTGGACAGAGGTTTTACCAAAGTATCTGTTATCTGGTCATATGTGGAGATATATTGGAGAACCACTTCTCTTTTATGGACTTCATCACGGAGAATGTAATGCTTGATCTCAATGTACTTTGGTCTGTTATGGAACATTTGTTTTCTTTGAAGGCTTCATGTAGCTCTGATCATTACAATATATATCATGGTCTAATTCAACACTTTTGTTTCTAGCTAGCTCATGACATTGTGGTAAGGCTCAAACTGAAACATATCCAAGTAGAACTTCTTCTGTCATCATAAGATTTTTCCATGGATTAGGAATCCATCATCCCAGACTTCTTAGTAACTATTCTGATACATTGTCTCTGTCATAGAAAGTTTTCACCACACTTCTGTTGTATATGAGATACTCTGCATCAAGTTGTTTGAATCCATACAAAGTCTTCTTATATCTGCATACATGGGTCTCTTTCTAGTATACCTCAAAAACTTGAGATCGCTTTACATAAGCTTCTTCCTTAAATTCTCTTATTGGGAAGAACAATATTTTACAACCAACTGATGTAAACTTCAATCCATGGATACTGCAAGAGATATAATAGCTCAGATAGAGGTATATCTAGTTTATAGGAACAAGTTGTTATTATAGTCTTCTCCTCCTTTTGGAAGAACCTCTAGTTCTGAATCTCGCAATGCTTCCATTCATAATCCTTTTTCACAATTTCTTACAAATATTGTTCTTCATCATATCTTCCATTACTTCTTCTTGATTTCTTCTAGTGGGTTCAAACCAAGTTGGTAGTCTTGTGATTCTCAGTATAATAACTGATTGTTTTTCTTTCTTTCTTGGAATCTTCATGTTCTTCCTCATGTTTCACTTTAGCTCTTGGGTCCATGGAGTCTTCTATAGACTCCATGCCCTGAAGATTCCAACTTCTTCCTTTCATCATAGGATCATGGATGTAGATGGACAAATGAGGATACTTTAAGGCTTATTTTCGAAGAAGACTTCTTCTAGAGTCAAACTGAACACGTGTTGTTTATCATGGCTACTACTTTCAATTGGAACATGGACAGATACTTCATAATCCTCAATGGATCATATCATTTAGGATTATATCCCTCCTAATCTGTGCTTCATGCATTAATGCATGTTCTTCTTTTGGAATTATATAATCAACCCCCTACATCTAAGAGATTCCATGCTTTCGTCTGCATCCTTATTGCCTTCTGCAAAGTGTCACAAGTATTTTTCTAATTTCCTCTTGATTGTTGACTTCTTTCTGTTTTTACTTCTTCTGAGTTTCTTCAAGTTTGATTCTAATTTCAGCTTATCTTGCAGTTGTTAATTATGTAATAGCTTCCATAGAAATTGTTACCAAGGATTGTCAATGTACTTCATCTTTTCATGTGTATTTCTTGACTTTTAGTCATCGTGATAGAAATCCTTATCTTGTTATTATTCCATAGGTATTGCTTCACTTGAACATATTATCTTCTAAGAAATAGATATGCAAGATATGTACAGAAACTATCTTATCTTATCTTCAATAGCTTGTATTTGATCTCTTAATTGAGAGATTCTCACAAAGTATGATGTTGTGATTATCATTCATTTTCATGTCACGAAGCTCATTATTGAGAGTCATTACTTGTCCAATGTTTCTGACTGAGAAGAGATTAGTTAGGGCATCGTACATCTTCGTAGATGAGTCAAGATGAGAGATGTAGGTTATCAAGTGGTATTTTATAGAGCCCACTATGATACTCATGGCATTGTTATCACTGTCCTTAAACTTCTCCATAATTGCAACATTCTTAGGTTCCTTCTCTTTTCCTTCTTCAAACTACGGTTCCACAATTTTTCCTTTCACGATATCCAACACTTTATTCTTGGCAAGGATGAGGTCAATCCCTATCTTCCATGCTCTGAATTTGGAAGCCCCTTCTAACTTGATTTCTGACTTCATAGAGTAAGTCATGACTGTTTTGACTTTGGTCAACCTTTGACTTTGACTTGGTCAACCTTTGATTTTGACCAAAAAATCAAACTTGGTGTCTTAGCTTGCTGAGAGTACCAAGAGGTGCATTGGGTTAGGGTGCACTAGGATATCTAGAAAATAGGTCAATCTCTTCACTTAAGGTGCATCAACAAGAGGATTAGGGTTTCATTGTTGCAGCATGACGCAACACCCCCACCTCAGCAGGGATCTTCTTGACCTCCCGGTCTAAGGATCGTTCTTAATCTCTCCTTGAGCCAAAATGGCTCTTCGATTCCCAGTTGGAATCTTCACACTTGTAACCACTGGTCCTTCTTAAAAGTTACGCGTGTGCGAACAAGAACAAGATGCGAACCTCCTTCCATGTGACCAACCAATCTGACCACTACCTTTTCCCGAAAGGATGTTTTGGGTTTCGCGACTTTGCGATCCCTGTTGTGAGTCCCTCTGACTTCTTCAACTCCCGAACCTCAAAAAGGGATAAAAGATCTTTAGATCCTCCCTTAAACTCTCCTGATGTGACCCTTTGCCACAACCATGTGACCTTAGTTAGATCCTGGGGTCCACCTCCAAATGCATCGACATTTCGAGACTCGGGGATTCATGACACAACGCTCCTCTTTTCCCCGAAGTCTGAAATTGCAACTCCTTGGATGTTGATCGATGATCCAGACCTTTCCAAGATCTGACGGTCCAGATTCTATCGGGATCTTGTGAATCATAATTTTGCGATTCTTGCCTTCTCGTCACAATCTTCTCCACACCCCTGAATTCCGAAACACTGAAATTCAAACACTAGATCAATGATTCTCGTTGATCTAGATCTGACAGTTGTTCTCCCTCCTGAACTTTTGAACACTTAAGGACTCCCTCCTTAACACTTTTGTCAGTCTATGAGATCAAATGGTCCACGGAACATCAATGATTCTCCCTCTGATAATGTCAACCGTTCATCTCAAGGTTGCAGTGATTTCAAGCCAAAAGGCTTAGCATCGATTATCCTGGGCCAACCTCTTCGAGATGAATTTGTCCTTATGCTTTTCTTTGAATTCCTTGAAGTCTCTATTCCTTTTGAGCTTGGCCTCTGCTGCAAAATCTAGAGTTTCCAAGGATTCTTTACACGCACTCCTTGCGGCACTCACGATAACCTCTAGTTATCTGAACTTCGATACTCTGTGCACTCCTTGCGACAAAAATCCTTCAACCACTTGTTGAGTTGGAAATGTATAAGACTTCAAACTAGCATGCTTGCACCTCTGCTGGTACAAGAACAATGATATATCTCATGAGCTTCTTCTGAGGTAATACTCAGAACCTCATCAACGCACTCTTTGCGGACTTCCACTGCACTCCTTGCAGGAATTCTCAGGAAGAGAAGCAATTGAAACTTATATTTCCCCTCTCACAGATTTCATACCTTCAACATGAATTCACGAGCATACATACACACAACATTGAAACAAATGCATAACTGAGACTGAAAATTAATTGTAAACATACCATTCAATAGATAGAAACAGAATTCAAAGATACCATGAATTCGGATCAAATCTTTCTCATATATTAATCGAAATGCATCTGTACATGGGTCCTATAGCAACAACTATTTGCTCATATAAATCCTACAACTTTGTTCTTCTCTATTCTCCTATGCTCTCTTACTCTACAGCTTACAAATTACAATGAGAATAATGATCTCAATACAATACATGCAAGGGATCTTTCTAGAGTTTTCCCTCCTACAGCTCTAACTATCTAATTGAAATTAAAGACAACAAATACTCTACATTCATTACATTAAATGCTTATGGCCAGTATATGAGAGATACGCTCAAGATCTGCATTACAATATCCAAATCACAAAAGAAAAAATATCCTCCCAGATATTACATTAATTTTTTATCCTTCAAATTCAAAAAATTCTCAAAATGTGTGTTAGTGCATTTCTAGTTGTCCCTCGCTTTTGCGCTTGCTTGGCTGGCGTGCTTAGGATGCTCCTGCATCATACTCTCCTGGATGAAAAATTCATGGACTCCTTTTCATGAGCTCCTGCACCATCTGTCCATGTTTCTGGATCTCCATTTCGCTTTCCCAACTGGCATCTTCAATCGGGTGTCCCTTCCATTTTATCAAATACTCAAAATATCTCTTCCTTCGGGTCTTCTTGCTAACTCTCTAATCAATTATCTTTTCCATCTGCAACATTTCAGCTACCGACATCTGTTTGACCCACTGAACTTCCTTCTGATCCTATGATCCCTCTGTTTCATCTTCTCTGTAAGGATACAGATCTGCTACATTGAAGATGGGTGATATCCCAACTCCATCCGACAATTCTATCTCATAAGCATTTGCCTCAAATTTTCTCAAGATTTTACACAACCTTATTTTTTTCATCTTCAACTTATTGTATGTTCCCCTTGGGAATCTTTCTTTTCTCAGGTGCACTAATACTAAATATCCTAATTCAAACTAAATCTCTCTTCTGTGTTGATCTTCTCTGCGCTTGTATTCCTGGTTAGAATACTGTAACCTCTCTTTTATCTTACTGTGGAGCTCCTGCATATCTGCTGCAAAATCTTCTGCCCCAACACTTCTGAACTCACTTTGCTCTAAGTCCCTCAACTCAGATACTCCTCTCAGTTGCATTCCATACATTATCAGGAATGGGATTTGTCCTGTGCATTTATTAGGTGAGTCATTATATGCAAATTTCGCTTGTGGAAGAATCTGATCCCACTGACTTTGATGCTCAGCTACTAAACTCCTCAACAAATATCCTAAACTTCGATTCACTACCTCAGTCTGTCCATTCATCTGAGGGTGATATGTTGAGCTAAAAGACAAATCTGTCCCCAACTTCGTCCATAGTGTCCTCCATAAACGACCAATAAATTTGGTATCCCGGTCTGAAACAATACTCTTGGGTAAACCATGAAGTCGAACAACTTCTTTGAAAAACAGATTTGCAATGTGTGTTGCATCACTAGTTTTTCGACATGGAATGAAATATGCCATTTTTTAAAACCTTTCAACTACCACAAACATGGAATCACAACCTCTTTGTGTCCTCGGCAGTCCTAACACAAAATCCATGCTTACCGCATCCCATGGCCTCTCTGGTACTGGCAATGGTTGATACAATCCTGTATTCTGACTTTTCCCTTTTGCGTGCTACCAAATTCTACATTTGTTGACAAATTTCTTGACATCTATCCTCATCCCTAGCCATTAATATAGATTGTTCAGTTGTGCAAATGTTTTATCATGGCCGAAATGTCCAGCCAACCCTCCACTATGTTTTTCCTTTAGAAGATTCTCTCTCATAGAAATCTTCAGAATACACAACTGATTTCCTCTAAATAACAATCCATCCTGAACCATATATTCAATCCATTAGATTATGTCTCTTAAAACGAGATTCTCGCATGCTTCATAAGCATCCCTGAAATCTGAATCATCTATGTACATGTCCTTCAGGCTATCAAAACCTAAGGTCTTCACACGAAACTCCTGCAGAATCAAACATTTCCTGCTCAACACATCAACAACCTTGTTAGAAGTTCTAGAAATGTGCTTTATAAAAAAAAGTAAAGTTTTTCATAAATTCAACCCATTTTGCATGTTTCTGGTTTAATTTCTCTTGTTTGGTTATGAATTGTAAAGCATGATTGTCGCTATACAAGACAAACTCTTTCGGAGCCAAGTAATGCATCCATTTCTTCAAATCTTGTATGAATGCATAAAACTCCTTATCATACGTAGAATATTTCATCTTAGTCTCATTCAGCTTCTCAATGAAGTATGCAACTGGCCTATTTTCTTGGCTTAAGACTGATCCAATCGCAAACCCACTTACGTCACATCTCACTTGAAATGTTTTACTGAAATATGGCAAAACCCATTGGTTGTCCAGTTATATTCTCCTTTAACAACTTGAAACTTTTCTCTGCTTCCTCTGTCCAATGAAAATATTTATGTATTTTCTTGGCTATGTCCATCATTGGTGCAAAAATTCCACTAAAATTCCTGATGAATTTTTGGTAAAAACTGGCTAATCCATGGAAGCTTCTGCTTCAAAGATATTCTTTGGTGATGGCCAATCCCTGATTGCCTTTACTTTCTCGGGATCAATCTTTAACTCATTCAAAGAGATTATGAAACCCAAATAAATGAGTTCTTTCTTCATGAAAGATGACTTCTTCAAATTTATCAGCAACTTCTCTTGCTGCAACCTTATCATCACTACAGTTAGGTGTCTCAAGTGTTCTCCCTTAGTTTTACTGAAAATCAGTATATCATCAAGATACACAATTACAAACTTACCAATGAAATCTTTCAAGACTTCATTCATCAACCTCATAAAAGTACTTGGTGCATTCATCAAACTAAACGACATGACAAGCCATTCATATAATCCTTCATTCGTTTTGAATGATGTCTTCCATTCATCACCTTCCCTCATTATAATTTGATGATATCCTCTTTTCAAATCAATTTTTGAAAAAAAATTTGCTCCACTCGAGCAATCCATCAAGTCATCCATCCTCGGTAAAGGAAATTTGTACCTGATGGTGATTTTTTTTATATCTCTCAAGTCTGTACACATCCTCCATCCACCATTTTTTATTGGACTTAGCATTGTTGGTACAATGCATGGACTCAAGCTTTCTCTAATCAATCCCTTGTCCATCAAATCTTGGACTTGCTTCTTAACCTCTTCATTATCCTGCGGCGTTAATCACTATGTTGATTTGTTTGGTAAACTTACCCCTGGTATAAGGTCAATATGATGGCTTATACTTATGATGGGAGGCAACAAACAAGGTAAATCGTCCACAACTATATCATCGAAATTCTCCAGTAGTTCCTGAATTTCTTCAGGTAGGTCATTCATCGAAGTACTAGTCAATATGACTCTAGGTTTCCTTACCATAGCAAACTGCATGTCTTCCTCTTTCTTGATTTCATCTAGAAGTTCCTTCCCACTCATGAGAAGTATAGTATTGCTTGTTTCCTCTTTCACCTTCTTGTCTTCAATCGGCAGCAACATATTCTTTCTACCATTCTTTTCCAAGGTGTATGTCTTCCTTCTCTCATCATGAACAACATTTATGTCATATTGCCAAGGCCTCTCCAACAAAATATGGCAGACATCCATGGGTATAACATAACATAATATCTCATCTTTGTATCCCCCTATCTTAAACTCAACTAAACATTGTTTAGTGACAGTTACTTGATGTCCTTTTTACAACCACGAGACTATGTATGGGCTCGGATGTGCAACGGTCTCCAATTCCAGCTTCTCCACCATTTCTATGGATAATAAGTTATATATGCTTATGTTGTCCA
Organism: Picea engelmannii; assembly: GCA_009831015.1. Taxonomy (NCBI): domain Eukaryota; kingdom Viridiplantae; phylum Streptophyta; class Pinopsida; order Pinales; family Pinaceae; genus Picea; species Picea engelmannii. Next base: position 364,529 of record ML786277.1, read on the forward strand.
CAATCACCTTGCATACCCTATCCTTGGTCTTGCAAGCAGTTCTAAATAAACTATTTCTTTGGACTGGATTCTCTATCTCCTTCTCTGGCTTCAAGAGAATTTTCCTCATCATTAAGGATCTTCCACCTTCTGCATCTTCTACCTCAACATTTCGCCTTTGCGCTTCTGAAATGTCAGATTCACCTCCTCCATCTCTTTTTCTATCAGGACATTCAAAATATTTATGTCTGATCTTTCCACAGACAAAACATTTTACCTCACCTCCTCTGCCTCTTCTTCTTCCTCTAACTCGAGGAAAAGTGTTTCTATCAGCATATTGTCTTCCCTGTTAACTTCCTCCTCTTTTTGGGTGAGTATGAGGTTTCTTCTCCTCATCCTTGGGATTATGTACTCTGTCCTGGGAAATTGCTTTGCCTCTACTCTGACTTCTACCTCTGCCCCTTTGACCTTTCTTTCAGGCCAATTTCTCTTCTTCTCTCAAAGCATTCTGATAAGAATCTTCTACATTTCTAATTGTCACCATGCTTATTTCATATTGAATTTCATATCTCAAGCCATTCATGTATTTGGCGACTTTTTCATCATCACTCTCGTGACGGCCTACTGTAATATTGAGTCGGTAAAATTCCTCAGTGTATTCCTTCACTGTCATCCCTTTCTGTCTCAAATTTTTCATTCTTCGAAACATATTGCTTTGATAATCTCTGGTTATAAACTTGGCCTTCATCTTGGCGACCATCTTGTCCCATCTTTTGATTCTTTGTTTTCCTTTGCAACGCCTGTCAGCCTGTAGTTCATCCCACCATAGTATTGCATGCCCTTTAAGTCTAGTGACAACATGTTTTACTTTCTTATCTTCTTCGATATTTTCATAATCAAAATATTTATCCAGAGCTCTAAACCAATCTAGCAGCTCCTCAACGTATAAATTGTGTTCATACATCGGGATGTCCATTTTTTCTCTGGCCCCTATTCTTGCAACGACTCTAAATAGATGTTCTTCTGCATCATCTTCGGCTCTATCTTCATTCTCTCTTTCAGCTTCACTGAAATCACCAATATCAGTAACTCGTCTCTATGTTGTCTCCATAGAATCTAATCGAGCATGAATTTCTTTCATTTCCATTTCCACAGCTAGATCGGACATTGGTCTCTCTTGACGTCTTCTTGGCGGCATTACTTCAATCTGTCCACATAGAATTCAATTCATAATTGTCCTCTGTCTCCTTCTACAAAAAACAAAAGTTGTTAGCTAGGCTCTGATACCACCTGACGCAGCACCCCCACCTCAGAAGGGATCTGCTTGACCTCCCAGTCTAAGGATAGTTCTTAATCTCCCCTTGAGCCGAAATGGCTCTTCGATTCCTAGCTCAAATCTTCACACTTGTAACCACAAGTCCTTCTTAGAAGTTATGCGTGTGCGAATAAGCACAAGGTGTGAACCTCCTTCCACGTGACCAACCAATGTGACCACTACCTTTTCCCGAAAGCATGTTTTGGGTTTCGCGACTTCACGATCCCTATTGTGAGTCCCTCTGACTTCTTCAATTCCCAAACCTCAAAAAGGGATAACAAATCTTTAGCTCCTCCTTTAAACTCTCTTGATGTGACCCTCTACCACAACCATGTGACTTCACTTAGATCCTAGGGTCCACCTCCAAATGCATCAGCATTTCGCGACTCGGGGATTCACGACACAACGCTCTTCTTTTCCCCGGAGTCTGAACTCGCGACTCCTTGGCTGTTGATCGACAGTCCATACCTTTCCACGATATGACGGTCCATATTCTATCAGGAATTCGCGAATCAGAATTTCGTGATTCTTGCCTTCTCATCACAATCTTCTCCACACCCTCGAATTTCGAAACGCCAAAATTCAAAAACTAGATCAATGATTCTCATTGATCCAGATCTAACGAATGTTCTCCCTCCTAAACTTTTGAATTCTTAAGGACTCTGTCCTTAACACTTCTGTCGGTCTATGATATCAAACGGTCCATGGAACGTCGGTGATTCTCCCTCTGAGAATGTCAACTGTTCTTCTCAGGGTTGCAGTGATTTCAAGCCAAAAGGCTTGATGTCGATTCTCCCGGGCCAACCTCTGCGAGGTGACTTCGTCCTTCTACTTTTCTTTGAATTCCTCGAAGTATCTATTCCTTCTGAGCTTGGCTTCTGTTGCAAACTCTAGAGTTTCCAAGGATTCTTTGCGCGCACTCCTTGCAACACTCATGATAATCTATGGTTATCTAAACTTCAATACTCTGTGCACTCCTTGTGACAGAAATCCTTCAACTATTTGCTGGGTTGGAAAAGTATAAGACTTCAAACTAGCCTTCTTGCACCTCTGCTGGTACAAGAACAACAATATCTCTCATGAGCTTCTTCTGAGGTAATACTCAAAACCTTGTCAATGCACTCTTTGCAGACTTCCACTGCACTCCTTGAAAAAATTCTCAGGAAGAGAAACAATTGAAACTTAGATTTCCCCTCTCACAGAGTTCATACCTTCAACATGAATTCACAAGCATACATACACACAACATTGAAACAAATGCATAACAGAGACTGAAAATTAACTGTAAACATACCATTCAATAGATGGAAATGGAATTCAAAGACGCCATGAAGTTGGATCAAAGATTTCTCATATATTAATCCAAATGCATCTGTACATGGGTCCTATAGCAACAATTATCTTCTCATACAACTCCTACAGCTCTATTCTTCACTATTCTCCTATGCTCTCTTACTCTACAACTTATAAATTACAATGAGAATAATGATCTCAATACAATACATGCGAGGGAGCTTTGTAGAGTTTTCCCTCCTATAGCTCTAACTATCTAATTGAAATTAAAGACAAAAACTACTCTACATTCATTACATTAAATGCTTATGGCCGACAGATGAGAGCTATGCTCAATATCTGTGTTACAATCTTGAAATCATAAAAGAAAAAATATCCTCCCAGATATTACATTAATGTTTTATCCTTCAAATTCAAAATATTCTCAAAATGTGTGCTGGTGCATTTCCATCTGTCCCCCGTTTTTGTGCTTGCTTGGCTGGCTTTCTTACGATGCTCCTGCATCACAACAAAAACTGACTTCAACTGCAACTTTAACTAAGCAAATCCTCCCAATCTATCTTCCAATGGTTAGACTGTCCAAAGATAGTGTGGACCCATAACCTGTTAGAAATAATAGATGTGCTCGTTTAACCATAGACAATATAACAATATTGTCACCCAACCATAGGCCGAAGCCACCCCTGAGCACCTTAACCTTGACAGAGAATGATTCTGGAAGAAAACCCTAGGCCTAATATCCAATCAATCTAGCATACTATCTCTAGAGCTAGCACACATGGAAGAAATTTCAAACCATAACCAATAGAAAGTATAAGCCTAAACTGAGAATATAGGTTGTAGTAGTTATAGCTGTAGCTATTATCTAGACTTGCGCACTTACTCAGTTTCTACAGTGTGCACTCTTACATTTCTGGCATTGCGAGATGTGTGTCACAAAAGAACTCTGGCGCCCTTTATTTATATTGCTTCTCTTTATCTTTCTGGGCCGACTTCTCATTCTGGAGGCTAAAAACTCAATATTAATTATTTCCTTTAGTCGACTTGTCTTCTAGGGTTATGTCCAATGCTTTAGGATTTCTTCTTGCTTCCCGAAATATTTTATTCTTTTCAGGGTTACACATGGAAGTTAATACCTCCCGCAGCTACCATAATATCAATAGGCTTCTGTATATGCGCATATACGAAATTGGTTAGCTTCCGTATATGCACATATACATAAGCTGACCATTTTTAGAGAGAGAGTGAGACTGAGTGTGAGAGGAAGGGGGGAGATAGAGGGAAAGGTAGGTAGAAAGATATAAAGAGAGAAATTACAATATAAAGATATAAAGTTTACAATTTTACCTCATAGAGAGGATATTGCCCAAAATAACAGGTGATTGAGTGTTTTAATCATCGAGAGTAATTACAATATATAATTTCAACACATATTACATGGACTTACTCATCGAGAGTAACTACAATATATAATTTCAACACATATTACTTGGACTTGTGAATCATTTGGTTCAATGACATGGCATGCACAAAATGATCCCACAATTGAACAACATAAACACGGTTGAGAATAAGAGGTCATATAAGAGGATATGACTTTGCATCGTAGGATTCATGTATACACAAGAATTGTAGACAAGCTAAGATACAATATTTACACAAAATCTAGGGAGGGAAGTATCTCTTCGCAGAACCTTGGAATGTTTGGAACATTACCCGATCCATGGGAAAATAAATGTGCAGGTCACCCATATTGACTAGGTCAATCCGAACAACAAAAAACCAATTATCTTAGTTTATGTTGCCAAGAACACAAATTTGACACCCCATAAACCTCCACCATAATTTATATCACCGTTATGTTCCATCATCTCGGCTTGGATCTTTAGTTGCATGGTCTCACAAGTCCACTCTCCTTCATGGATGAACACAATCAATGGTCTATTGGTCTACCCTCGTCTCCATACCACACAATACTAGAAGGTCCAAGCAACGAATCTTCCTTGCAAGATATTGACTCGAAATTCCTTTGGCAAGAATCAATAAGATAAGAAATTTGATTTACCATAGTAGGCACACACCTCGTTTCACTAGGCATTTGTCGCTGCTAACGAATAGGAAAGTTTCTTCTTGTACCATTAGAATAGGATGTGGTGTTGACTAGGATCTTCCCGCATCCCTAGGCACATGCGGATGGAAATCTTAGCGCACCCATTAAACAACCTAAGGAAACCTCTTCCTCCAGTTTGGCATCTCATGTGGTAGGAATTGATTGACGAAAAAACTTGGCTAGAGTCACAGGGACATTTCCCAATCCTTGATAGTCTAGTAGACCTCCATAGTCCCCAGTTTTGTAACTACCTCTGCCACTACCATTGAAGGAACATCCCATTTTCCCCCAAAACCTTCCTGTTGGTCTCGCGAGTCCTTGAACCATCCACAACTTCCCTCTCTCCAGTCATTCCCCTCTGCCATAGGGATTCTCTTTTTCCCAAGTAGTGAACATGCATTCATTTCAGATTTAGAGGGTAGCACATCCTACACCTGTAAGGATAAAAAATAAAACAATATTCATACAATAACAATGTTCAGAGGCACATCTTATAGCTCAACTCAAATCAATGTTCACGACTACTACATCATAAACTAACAGAAATATATGCAATTACATCATATAATTGTTGTTATTACCTTGGAAGCAAATGTATAATGCTGGCATGAATATCAGAAAAACTCCCAACACTCTCCCCACTGCACTAATTCAAACTTTCACTCAAAAATGATTGTATTAGGTCGAACGAACTCCATATTTCATTGCAACTTTCTTTCCAATGGAACATGCGATATTTTGAATTTCAAATTTTGAAATTCAATTACAACAAGTTGGTGGTGGTGGTTGAACGTTTATGAGAGGTCTTATCATGTTAGTGAAACCACATTAATTTGATGTACACTAACTCTCTGGACCAACTCGTTGGAGATCTGGTCGATGGCATCCATATGAGGATGCATGCGTGGCATGTATTGAGGGTTCCACATGGTTACACCATGCAGCGATCCACCAATGATTGGGCTACTAAATGGTGGATAGTCTCAGTCGTATCTTGATATGCATGTAAATGGGTCAGTCATGTTCACTAATAAAGAAAAGTAGGTGATAAATTTTGGTATTTCTTGGTCCACGCTGACCCCTTTTTATTTTATTTCTCTACTTTGCATCGTTACTTCTTCCTTCCTGGCAGATATCCATCACTCGTAGTTTAACATGCATTTGAATGGGTCAGGCTTGTTCCTTGTTCAATGAAAAGTACGTGAACAATTTTGGTGTTTCTCGGTCAAGCCTGTTTCTTGGTAAATTACCCACCCAAGTCTGTTTCCTGGGAAATTCCCCATCCAAGCATATTTATTGCTTTACTTTGCACCGTTACTTATTCCTTCCTTCCTGGAAGATCTCCAATGCTCATAACTTAAAATGCATTTGAACGAGTCAGGCATGTTCTCTGATTAAACAAAAGTAGGTGATAAATTTTGGTGTTTCTCGATCAACCCTATTCCCTGGTAAAATCCTCATCGTAGGCATGGTATCTCAATTTTCAATGGGCGGTTGGACGGGACCTTGTAAAGAAATAATTAATAACCCTTCCCTGTGATATATATACTTTAAATATAATCATTAAAAGTATGGGCGATGGAACGATACCATTTAAATGCAAAGTGGAGGTCCAACCATATGGGATGTCAATGTTAGGATCAATGTCGTTGTACACTAGGTTAAGTTATAGCATAATGGGTTCTTCAATCTCCTCATTTTTCAACCTTTTCCCCTTATTCAAAGTCATGGTACTAAACCTATACCGGCACTATCATCAACATACAATTGTTAAATGTTAACTTGAAAATAAAAACATATGTGATTTTGATAATGTGCTACAAGGTTCATAGGAGGATTTGATGGGTGATAGAGAGTATAAAGATAAAATTCATCATAAGAAATGAATGTGAGCTATTTTAAGTTATTATACAAGTTGAACTTGAATGATAATGATGATAATGATAAGAATTGATTTTTTTTTAATCGAATCTACATGATCTAAATCCAATTGCAAGCTCTAGTGTAGGTTGAGTGGCTTTAGTAAACCTCTAGACATGCTAAACCCCACTCATAGACATAGGCAGAAAGGTGATTCACACTATCTCTCATGAGAATTCACAATCCTCCTAGCAAGGCTCAAAATTGGGCACATGGGATGGTTGTATGAAAAAATGTGAGAGTTAGTATGGTGTGCACTTCTTGGTCGTAAGATTTGAAGATAGGTAAAACGATAATATAGGATTTGTTCCTCACAAAGTGAGGTTTGAAATCTGCCCCGAGGATATTTCTAGAAGTACATTTAATGAAATTGATAATCAAACCATGATCTACTTAAACCAATCAAAGTGAACCCCACTTTTAATCTATAACACCCAATTTGGAGGATAGCTGACTAACCGAGCATGTAGACGATGGGCACTCGGCACAAGAGGTGGAGATGGAGGGACTCGCACAATAAATTTAAATAAAGAAAGGGGTGTAAGCTTGGTTGAGATGTCAAAACAAGTATCTACCAACACCATTGCCTCAACATTTGTCACGAAGACTCCTAGAAAGAAGCAAAACCCTGAAGAAGCAAAAATAAAGGCCAATCTTCTTTAAAAAGGGGCCCCGTATGTACATATGGATGTATTGTGGGGTCAACAAATGGAAATTCACTAGAAGGACCTAGTATCTTTGAAATGCAATGACAATAAGGTGATATGCAAGGCACAATAACATCTTGTTAGCTAACTACAAGAGGAGTTTCCAAGAGTCAAGGTATATGCAATGAGCCTTAGGGGCTCTTAATTAGAGGATTAAGAAATAATTGTGTGTACTGGAAAATTATCTATAAAGATCATCTTCATGTAAAATAATGGATTTTATTACCTTCACTTCAAATACAACTTTGAATTAATGGGTTTGTGTATATTCTCGGCTAAAATATTTCTCAAGCATAACCTCAAAATTCATATAGGTGTTATTTCACTATCAACAAGTGTCCATAGTGTTGAGAGAGTCACCATGATGTTACAAAAAATGTTCTACTTCTATTTATACTTCCACAACCCCAACCCTGACCCCTATATGGGTTGTTTTCATGTCCCTCATTGTCTATATTCCTTTCCCATTTGGGTTCTTTACCTTTCTTTTATTTATTTTATTTAGATATGTACACAAATAACATTTATTTGGAAACACAAGGAGGAATCAATGATTTAAACAATCATATTAACTAGGGGTGCCACCTTATATTAGGTGTTAAAGGTTGTCATGTTGACAATAAAGCACTCATATAAAATATTAACCCAGGGTTCTAGCCTTCACCTTAGATAGGGTGTTTCTTTATGTCACATAGATTCCTTGCAAAGATTCTTAATGAGCAAGAAATATTATATTTATTCATTCACGGAACCCATCAACTTACCTTTTGCTTCTCCCACATTAGAGATAATCTTAGAGTATCGACAACATGAACAAAGTTATATCTTCATTATTTACTAAAACAAGAAACTAACTTTAAAAAAATTCCTGCAAGAAAATGAAATATAGGCATCTAAGATAAAGTGGTAATTAAGCAAACTAGGGTATGTACATGTTAATCCACTTTGTAAATTGAACTACACATGGGAGGCATTGGTAAGTAGAGGGAATTAGACTTCCTCTAGGTTCTAAAGATTATAGGTATAATGGTTGACCTTCTCTACAATCTTATAAGATCTCAACCATAAAGGTGTGAAAGGTGTAAACTTGGGTATTTGCCTTTAGGTTCATGGGTTCGATCCCATAACAACACAAGGTCATCTACTTCAAAATATTTATTGGATGATGATTGATTGAAACATCTTTTGACTAAGCATTACGGGAAAGAAATTTATATATGGCTTTCTTTATCTCCTCTATTAATTTAAGCAAGTTATTCAATTTGTTTTCTATCCCCAATGTTTCTCCTAGCATTACCTTAGACAACCAGAAAGAGAGAGAGAAAATATATTAAGGGGGGAGATGGATTCCTTCCCATATACCATGAATTATGGTGGATTGCTAATAAAGGCTTTGGATGTCATTCGATTTTCCCAAAGAACATTAGACAATGCATTATGATAACTTTTGAGGTGGGATTATAGGGTTTTCTTAATGATGTGGACCAAGTTCTTATTGGTGGATTCTGCTAACCCATTCCCTTAGGGATAATAATTGGATGAATGCTTTAAGATGATCTCATTATCTAGGTAAAGGATTTTAACTCAATAGACTTGAAATATTTAGCATTATCAAAATTAATGTTGCTACATTATTGAATGGCTATGTTTCATTGCGATGTCCATTAAAGGTTATGTCACATTGAGTTTGTTTGACTTTGGTTGACCATGGTTGTCTATGGTTGACCATGGTTTACTATGGTTAATCATGTTTGATTGTGGATAACTATGGTTGACCAAGATGACCATGGTTGAGTATGGATAACCATGTTTGATAGTGATCCTTAACTTGATTATGCATTTCGCCCACCAAACGGGGAAGCAACAAAGTTAATGGTTAACTTTGTGCTTGCCCCTCCAATGGTTGAAATGCATAATTGGTTTACGATTGAGGATGCTTAACTATTTTTACACATGGATGTATTGTGGGGTCAACATTGTTGGAAACATGCCAATGAATTTCTTCATGCAATCACATGCACATGCATGCAATGTTAATGTTCATGCATGCAATCTATTTATGAATTTCTTGTGTAACTATGTGATATATTCATGATCAATTTATGTAACTAAGTGACATATGTTATATATGCAAGCATACCCACAGAGGTGTGAGTACAATGTAAGTGCAATGTGTAGTGAGCATGTGAGAACAAGACCCAATATTGAGGTGTTGTGTGTATGAGAGGAGAGGATGGTTGTATGCATGGGTTGGCTATTTTAATTCTCCCTTGAATAAAAAGAATATTGATTATCATTGCCCATGGTTTTTTCCCTCATTGGGTTTCTGTTACAGGAAAATCCCCCTACGGACAAGTGGATTTCCTCTTGAACCCTAAATCTCTAAGATCAAGATAGAAAGGTGATAACTTTGGTCATTGACATCCTTTTAAACCTAGTTAAGCTAATCTATAGAAGAGAGGAAGATGATGTACCTTTTTATGATGCTTGTCTTTTCCCAGTCCAAGTTGAGCTCTGATCTCCAAGCTCTTCAACGGGTCCTACAATCCAATCAAAGACAAAACATGCTTCCTATCCTACTATGATTAGTTTGAAACCAGATCTACCTATTAAAGACAAGTTTATGTAAGCATACACAATCTTGAAAGAAACAGAACAAGCACATGTATTAGTGAGAACTCAAAAGAGAAACTTACAAACCTTTGATGAAGATGCAACAACTTCTCCCAGCTCTCCTTGTCCAAACCCTTGCTAAAATGATCCATAAACAAAATGACTATGCTTCACTGATTATCTCCCTTATGAGATCATAAGTTTGATGCCTTCAATATCCCCTTCCTTATGATATCATGAGTTAGGTATTTCTCAATTTCTCCATGTATCTTTCACCATAAGAAGACCTCCTTATATAATCTTGGAGAGTCACAACCACCTTAGAGATTCTTGGGATAGGTTGAGGATATTTCTCCATCAGTTGTGGATCCTCCCTAAGATCCATCCTTGACCTCAGAGTCGAATCCAACTAACTCCATAGATGAGGGGGATTTCTCCTTGATTTTCCTCAACAGTCAAAGATTCCCTCAAACAGACCAGCACTCCCCCAAAATGGTGCATAGAGCGTTGCAACACTCCCCCAAAGGAGGTCAAGGAGCATTAGCGCTCCCTGAACAAAATAGACACAGAGATGTATCCCTCATCAAAGACACAAAACAGACACAGAGATGTAATTTGGTGGATCAAATGAACATGGACTGACATGGGTGTTTGAAACAGAAGATTTGTGATAGTTGACTCTCAAGGCAGATACTTCCCTTGAACACTAAGGCACAACAGTAGAAAAATGACATGGACCAAAACTTGATGATGCAATGGATACTGTGACTTTCGTCGGGTGACCCAAAGGAGTAAAGAAACTCAGAGGATTGGTTCAGTGAAGAGGTTCAATGGATTAAAATGCATGCAAAGACAAAGTGTCGTGTTCAATGACGACTGTAAGAGTTACTGGTAATGTTCTCAAAAACTGCTTAGCTTGCTTCCTTCAAATTTTCCCCCATCCAGATAGACGAGTACCTATTTTTGATTTAATGAGCTCGATGAGGCTAACAAATGATCAATATAACTCACCTTCAGTAAGTCCCTCTTCCTTTGTTTAATGAACTAGAAGAAGTAAGGGTTTGATCCCATATGGGTCCTTCAATGTATGATTGTTTAACGAGTCCAGAGAAGGTAAACTCGGTGATTTTTCATGTTTAGAGAGTCTAAAAAGAACTTAAAGAAAACTCCATTGTTGTCCTTTTTCGTAATGTTAGTCTTGCGAGGCTGAAAAAGAGATAAATTACCACTCGAAAGATGCCCTTTCAAACCTTTTAACGAGTGGGAAAGGAAGCAAGATCACTCGACAATATTTTCATGTTTAGAGAGTCTAAAAAGATCTTAGGAGATTCCAAGGGTTCATTTTTCGTATAACCTTTACGAGTCCGAAAAAGTGATAAAATTCTACTCGGTTACATTCTCATGTATTTTCGAGCGTGAGAAAGAACAAAGACTAAGCTCATTATTGGTTTCATTTTTACACAAGCTTGAAACAAAATTAAACAATGCTTGTAAATTCCCAACACAATTTCCAAAGGTAGGGATACCCATGGATGGTTGGTACTCTGCCCCCAGTTTGAAAAGCTAGCGGCATAATTCCAGAATGATAATCAAAGGCTGGAGACATGCCCCCCCAAGCTTCAATTCATACACCGACTTTGAGGTTGTCACCAATTTCTATACTAGACGGAGAAAAAGGATAAGGGTGGATGAAATGAAGGTTCAAATACGATACCTAACGAAAGACTCGACTCGACATCTACGAGATCTAGCGAAAGACTCGACCTGACAGGAGAGGTGACTGTTTCATTTTTTAACGAGCTTGTCACGGGAAAAGAACTATGCTCAAGGCTCTGGGTTCAATCCCCATATTTTTGTTTCATTGTTTAACGAGCTTGATACAGAGAAGAAAACTGTGCTTGTGACTTATGTTTCATTTTTTAACGAGGTTGCTACAGAGACACGAAAACTATCCTCATAGCTTTTGTTTCATTTTTTAACAAGCTTGCCACAGAGAGGAAAAATATGCTCATGACCTCTTCTTTATCATGTCTTCCAAGAGGACAATACTCTAGAAGGAATACATGTCAAGGGACAAACGTCAGCCATGGCTTCTAGGAGATCTTTGCTAGATGGAAGAAAATCACTCTGGAAGGAACACATGTCGAGGTCCATGATAGGGGTAAGGAGATTAGGCTCCAACAACCCTACCGAAGAGATCACCATGTCAACTACCATATCTAAGTCATCAGAAGTTGAAGCCATGGGAGACAATGCCACATTATTGACCTATGGCAGGGGTGATACCAACTGCATATAAGACCCATTTAGGGAGCTCATTGGGTTGGTAATCAAGTCAGGACCAATGCATGAAAGTTGATCAATAGCCACAATTCTTCCATCATGAGGGAAATATATCACACGAAAGAGAGTGGACACAATAGCTTTCATGGCATAGACATAATCTCGCCCAAGGAGTAAATTGAAATCCAAGGGGTCCTGGACTACCATAACATCAATAAAGACAATTTCCCTCCCAAAGTTACGGGAAACTAGGGAAGGATCCCTAAAGGGTGACTGGTTCTTTTGTTAAAAGCGAACAGATTCTGGGTAACCGACACAAGCTGAGGATAACCCAAAGCTTGCTAAGCAATAGAGGACAAAAAACTAACGGACGAACCTTCGTCTATCAACGTCTAAGGAACGTCCTGACCACAAACTTGTACTGTAATCTTGAAAGGAATGTGAGAGGGAAGATGAGGTCCAGTTAGCCCACCCCAATAAAAAAGGATGGCCTCATTACTTGGAGGGGGTTTCGCGGGAGAAGGAGTAATGCCCCCCAGCACGGTAGATTCTGTATCAACCAGAAAAACATGGACAATATCAGCTTTACTCTCTAGAGGGAGAGTAGTATCTATTGATGATGAGATAACGGGATTGACCGAAGATGGAATCAGATCGACCACTTTGGAACTCTTCAGATGAAGGGTGGGACTGACCGATGAAGGGACTGGATCAGTCACTTTGGGTTTACTCTGTAGATGAAGAGTGGGGCTGACCGATGAAAGAACTGGATCAACTACTTTGGTTAGTGGTTCAACCGAGGATGAGACCAAATTAACCACCTGATCAACCAGACTGACCGAGGATGGAACCGGATTGACCATTCCATCAACTAAGGATGGGTTGGGGTAAATCTTACGATAACCAATTTGAAGTAGAATATTTTCAAAAAGAGAAGAAGCCTCGTCCATATGAGGACAAAGGTGAGAGTAATGATCACCTTCACATAACATGCAAGGAAATTTGACAATTCTCTTCTTCTTACCAACCTTAACGTCACTAGTTGACGAGGTGTCACCAGCATGTCCAACATGGGATGATGACGTGGAGGACCACATTTCTAAGACCTTGGGAAGACCATGGAAATCCCTCAGAAAGTGGTCACCCTTACAAAGACTGCAAGGGAATTTGGGTTTCAGATTCTTTGTTTTAATCTTGTCGACCTCATCAACACTCCCAGTACGATTAATAGTAGTTGGTTTCTTAGATCCAACATTTGATATGGTTGGAGGTTTGGTCCTTTTTGGGTTCTTCTTCTTCTTCTCTTTCTGTTTCTTCTTCTTTTTATCAACATGGCTACTTGCTTTAGAGCTTTTATGGCTTTTTATCAACCTGGCTAAAAAATGCCAAAAACCATGCAATTTCGCTACTTCAAATGCAAACTAGTTTCACTACCCAAAAGAAAAAATGCATCTATATTCTTTGTTTGATTCTAATGTATAAAGAAATTAAATACAAATCCTTTTATTCTCTACTACTTTCAATCAGGAGAAAGAGTCTTATGCAGATGCAAAAGACATGAAGCAAAAAGGCTACAAACAAAGCATGCACTCAAGGCAGTGAGGTATGAAAGAAAACAAGTAGAAACTTTTTCTGAAAATAACACAATCAAGGATTCTACAACCAATCAAGCATTCAAGGAACACAATAAAATGCAGAGAAGAATCCAAGAAAAGACAGGGAGAAAGAGGAATCACTCAAAACTATCCTGACAAAACAAGCAGCTAGAAAAGGCAATTTCACATTTCTGAAAAAGGTTTCAAGATCCAATAAATACAATATGGATTGATAAGCATCAATAACCAATCCAAACAAATTCACAAACCAACCACAGACTCTGGGTAAAGACCTTTGCAAAATAGGCTGCAAAAGACTGAGCAGAAGAAGGCAAAAACTCTCAAAAAAGAGACTAGTGCTCCCTGTCTCAAGGATACAGAGAGTTGAAAATCTCCCTAAAACATTGTAGGTGAGCACTGGTTAGATATCAATTCTATGGTATGGCATAGGGGGGAGCGCTAGTCCTCCCAGAAACTCAGAAAAACAACGAAAAAACTGCAAACACTCACCCAAAATGCATGAAAATTGATGAAATTTCTAGTGAAGGTAGGAGAAGGATAATGGATGATGAACAACCATGAATTTATTGGTAAAATGACCTCAAATATCAAATGGAATAGTGCATATATCCTTGAATTCCTTTACAATAGCTTTCATACCATCAGATAAAGGAGAAAGCAGTAAATCAACTCCAAATCTCAAAAGAAGAAGAGTGACTCAAAGTAAAGATAAAAGAGATGTCACAAAACCAAAAAAATCATCATGAATTCTTATAAATCAAGTTGTTGGAGGCCAAAACAAAGACACACTTGGATGGTGATAACCTTGAGCAAAAGAATCAACAAAAATTGGACTCTGAGACCAACTCCTAAAATAGTTTTGAGTAGAAAAACACTAGCGTTCTGGTGTCAAGGTCACAAAAGCATTGCAGCGCTCCCTGGGAGCCTTCAAGGGAGTTCTAGCACTCCAGTAGTAGAGGTAGGAGAACGTTGGCCTCTCAAAGCTCAAAACATTGCCCAAAAATCAACAAAAACTCAAGAAAATCCAAAAATTTAGTGTGTATGGGATGAATAAAAAGACAACAACACATCTAAGAATTAGGAACACAGTATGAAGAAGATATAAAGGTGAGAAAATTTTGAAACAATACCAAGGAAGGAAACCAAAACTGAAAGCTTCAATCCCCAGTGGATTCGCCAATTTCTATTACAGGAAAATCCCCCTATGGACAAGTGGATTTCCTCTTGAACCCTAAATATCTAAGATCAAGAAAGAAGGGTGCTAAATTTGGTCACTGACATCCTTTTAAACCTAGTTAAGATAATCTATAGAAGAGAGGAAGAGGATGTACCTTTTTACGATGTTTTTCCTTTCCCAATCCAAGTTGAGCTCTGATCTCCAAGCTCTTCAATAGGTCTTGCAATCCAATCAAAGATAAAACATGCTTCCTATCCTACTATGATTAGTTTGAAACCAGATCTATCTATTAAAGACAAGTTTATGTAAGCATACACAATCTTGAAAGAAACATTCCAAGCACATGTATTAGTGAGAACTCAAAAGAGATACTTACAAACCTTTGATGAAGATGCAGCATATTCTCCCACCTCTCCTTGTCCAAACCCTTACTCAAATGATCCACAAACAAAATGACTATGCTTCACTGATTATCTCCCCTATGAGATCATAAGTTTGATGCCTTCAATGTCCCCTTCCTTATGAGATCATAACTTAGGTATTTCTCAATTTCTCCATGTATCTTTCACCATAAGAAGGCCTCCTTATATAATCTTGGAGAGGAGTCACCAATTTCTGTTACAGGAAAATCCCCCTGTAGACAAGTGGATTTCCTCTTGAACCCTAAATCTCTAAGATCAAGACAGAAGGGTGCTAACTTTGTTCACTGGCATCCTTTTAAACCTAGTTAAGATAATCTATAGAAGAGAGGAAGAGGATGTACCTTTTTACGACATTTATCCTTGCCCAGTCCAAGTTGAGCTCTGATCTCCAAGCTCTTCAACAGGTCCTACAATCCAATCAAAGATAAATCATGCTTCCTATCTTACTATGATTAGTTTGAAACCAAATCTATCTATTAAAGACAATTTTATATAAACATACACAATCTTGAAATAAACAGGCTAAGCACATGTATTAGTGAGAACTCAAAAGCGATACTTATAGACCTTTGATGAAGATGCAACATATTCTCCCACCTCTCCTTGTCCAAACCCTTGCTCAAATGATCCACAAACAAAATGACTATGTTGCACTGATTATCTCCCTTATGAGATCATAAGTTTGATGCCTTCAATGTCCCCTTCCTTATGAGATCATAAGTTAGGGATTTCTCAATTTCTCCATGTATCTTTCACCATAAGAAGGCCTCCTTATATAATCTTGGAGAGGAGTCGCCAATTTCTGTTACAGGAAAATCCCCCTGCAGACAAGTGGATTTCCTCTTGAACCCTAAATATCTAAGATCAAGACAGAAAGGTGCTAACTTTGGTCACTGGCATCCTTTTAAACCTAGTTAAGATAATCTATAGAAGAGAGGAAGAGGATGTACCTTTTTACGACATTTTTCCTAGCCCAATCCATGTTGAGATCCGATCTCCAAGCTCTTCAACAGGTCTTGCAATCCAATCAAAGACAAAACATGCTTCCTATCCTACTATGATTAGTTTGAAACCATATGACAAGTTTATGTAAGAATACACAATCTTGAAAGAAACAGGCCAAGCACATGTATTAGTGAGAACTCAAAAGAGATACGTATGCAACAACTTCTCCCAACTCTCCTTGTCCAAACCCTTTCTCAAATGATCCACAAACAAAATGACTATGCTTCACTGATTATATCCCTTATGAGATCATAAGTTTGATGCCTTCAATGTCCCCTTCCTTATGAGATCATAAGTTAGGTGTTTCTCAATTTCTCCATGTATCTTTCACCATAAGAAGGCCTCCTTATATAAGCTTGGAGAGGCCCAACCACATTAGATATTCTTGGGATAGGTTGAGGATATTTCTCCATTAGTTGTGGATCCTCCCTAAGATCTAGCCTTGACCTCAGATTCAAATCCAACTAACTCCAGAGATGAGGGGGATTTCTCCCTGATTTTCCTCAACAGTCAAAGATTCCCTCAAACAGGCCAATGCTCCCCCAAAATGGTGCATAGAGCGTTGCAACGCTCCCCCAAAGGAGGTCAAGGAGCGCTAGCGCTCCCTGACAGTAGGTAGGGGAGCGTTGCCCTTCAAAAAAAAATTTTAAGCGGATTTTTTCCATGGAAAAATCTTTTTACTTTTCATCAAATGATTTCTCCTTCATTAACAAGTATATGAGGGTGTTTTCAAGAGTTCTTAGTCATGTCATTCGAGACAGGACATAGGAAAGATGATTGTATGATGTTTACGACACTTGCGACACTTGTAATGATGACAATGGTTCATCACTGAAGTGAGTAATTTTGAGGTGTAACAGTTTCCACATAAATCACTGTGTCAAATTGTGAGATTGTTGTGCTTATTTTAATGCATGTTTGATCTTGCTTATTTTATGCTCTGTTATATGCTATGTTTTTATTCCACTGCCTAATAAGTGGTATCATAGATTAGAGTTGAAGGATCAAAGAGAGAAGGATAAGAGAATGTGGTCGTTGGATCGATGAGCAGGTTGAGTAGGTGTTGCAGGTGAGCCAAGGAGAATTGTGTGCAGGTCTCGTGTGAGTACAAGAACCTTGTTGTGATAATAGTGAAAGTGAAAAGTTCTAAGTTTGAGGTGGAGAAATTTAGCGGTAAGAATAGCTTTGTGCTATGGAATCTCAAGATGCAAGATCTACTCATACAACAAGGAAACAACAGGAGCGGTGATGCATGAAGAAAAACAAAATTGTATTTACTTTGGAGTTGTAGAAATTATCGATTGCATGTAAATGGGCATATGTCTGTAAGACCTAGATAGGCATGGGTACCCCTAGTTTATCAGGTCACCTATGAAAAGTCTAGACATAGATTTAGGTAGATTGAATATGTGGGGGAGGGGGGGCATGTATGTTGCGTTAACCTTGACTCGGTGAAAGAGTTAATGAGTTAAATATGTTTTTAGGTCAAAGCAGGTGGTTTTTTTTTGGTCCATGTGTTTTGGGTATCCTTTGGTATTGTGTCCATGGATTGCATGTAATGAAGCCTATAAAAGGCTTGGCGAACACCTTTGTAAATGGGCCTGGAGGTAAGTAGTGAAGGCTTACTTGGACGGCTTGGTCGGATTTGGTCACGGTTGTTCGAATGAAAATTTCAAGGCAGAGCAATGTGTCTAGTTTAGAAAGGTAGGTCTATAGAAAGGTTTATGTGTTGGCAGGTCAATCAAGTGTTTGAGAATATATGATGAAGGTAGGTTCATATCCATGGAACTTGGAAAGTATTGCAAGGAATTTGGGATCGAATAGGCATGTTCAGTAATGCCAAGTTGCAACAATAGTTGTGGACAGAAGCGATTGTGCTATCTAGTAACTCGGTCACCATCGATTGCAAAAGAAAGGAAGATTCAAGAACAGGTGTGAACAGGTCATCTGGTAATTACTCAAATGTAAAATTATTCGGTTGTGATGCTTATGGTTTTTTATCAGCTTTCTAAGTAGGACCCGGATCAAATAGGTAGATATTTGATATGGTGATGATGTTAAGGGGTGGAGACTATGGGATCCTACTACCCACATAATCATCATGGACAGATATTCAGTGTTTGATGAATCTCCTTTTATAAAATCAAACATAGTAAAATATGAAAGGCTCAAAGCATGGCTAGTAGCAGAAAAGTATTTGGAAGTTATTTATTTCCATGAAAGTTTCTTACCAGTTGTTAAAATCTTGTTTCTATTCATGTTGTGTTAACACTGGTTGTGATAGTACAACTAGATTTTAAAACTATTTTACATCGAGTTTTTTGGATAAGGGGATGTATATGGAACAACCAGAATGATTACTTCAGAATCGCAACAGAAGATTTGTTTGCAAACTCAAAAATCATTGTATGGCTTAAAGCATGCTAGGAAAATGGTGCAAGATGTTTGATTCCTTCATAGTGAGCTAAATTTTACAAGAAGTGAGTATAACCATTGTTTTTATGGTATATTCATTATCTTGGTGTTATATTTTATGCTTCTTGCAAGAACAAACATGGTTGAGGTCAACATGTTGGGTCAGTTAGTTAGGACATTTGTTATGAAGGATCTGGGAGCAGAAAAATAAATCTTGGGCATGGAAATACACAGAGACGGGAAATATGGTAATCTTGGTTATCACAACAGAAGTATGTGGTGAAGATACTCAGGAAGTTCAGTATGAATAATGTGAAACCGGTAAAATCCCTTTGGCTTTCCATTGTAAATTCTCTTCATGTTTATGTCCTAAATGATGAAGAAAAAAAGGGTTATATGTCTCGAGTATTATGCTAGTAGGAATTTTGATGATTGCGATGGAGAAATGATCAACATTTCACATGCAATTGGTGGTGTTAGTAGACACATGGCAAAACAAGGTGAAGAACATGGAAATGGGTGCTTCAAACACAGAAGCACAAGTATCACCTACAATGGTTGCAGTGATTTGGTCTGTGGTTATTATTCGTTATATTTGGACAAGTTCATCGGTTTATTAGACAGGTTATTGA
Organism: Picea engelmannii; assembly: GCA_009831015.1. NCBI lineage: Eukaryota > Viridiplantae > Streptophyta > Pinopsida > Pinales > Pinaceae > Picea > Picea engelmannii. Next base: position 384,016 of record ML786277.1, read on the forward strand.
TGGACACGGAATGGTCCATGCTGGAGTGAATTGTGCAGGCATGTTCATGTAATGGTATTGTTAGAGAAGTTGTAGAGCTATGATGGTGTTTGGCTTCTCTTGGCTTGCAGGACATGTGATGGATGAATTAATTAAGGGCATGATATAACAAGCAAATTGTTTTCAAGGTGGAGATTGTTGGAAACATGCAAATGAATTTCCTCATGCGGTCACATGCACATGCATGCAACTATGTTAATGTGCATGCATGCAATCTGTTTCTGAACTGCTCGTGTAACTATGTGATCTATTCATGATCAATTTATGTAACTGAGTGATAGATGTTATATATGAAATAATACCCATAGAGGTATGAGTACAATGTGAGTGCAATGTGTAGTGAGTGTGTGAGAGCAAGACACAATACTAAGGTGTTGTGTGTATGAGAGGAGAGGATGGTTGTATGTCTAAGTTGGCTATTGTAATTATACCTTGAATAAAAATAATATTGATTATCATTGCACGTGGTTTTTTCCCTCATTGGGTTTCCACATAAATCATTGTGTCAAATTGTGAGATTGTTGTGCTTGGTTTAATGCGTGTTTGATCTTGCTTATTTTATGCTCTGTTATACGCTATGTTTTGCTTCTGCTTCCCAACAAACATATGGAAATTCACTAAAAGGACCTAGGATCTCTAAAATGAAATGACAACAAGGTGATATGCAAGGCACACTAGCATCTTGCTAGCTAACCACATGTGGAGTTTCCAAGAGTCCAGGTATATGAAGGGAGCCTTATGGGCTCTTAATGAGAGGATTAAGAAATAATTGTGTGTACTGCCAAATTATCCGTAGATATCATTGCATGTAAAATATTCGATTTTATTACCTTCACTTAGAATCCAACATTGAATGAATGGGTTTTTGTATATTCTAGGATAAAATATTTCTCAAACATAACCTCAAAATTCTTGTAGGTGTTATTTTTCTACCAACAAGTGTCCATAGTGCAGATAGAGTCACCATGGTTTTACAAATAATATTATACTTCTATTTAGGCTTCCACAACCCTAATAGAGGTTGTTTTCATGTCCCTCATTGCATATCTTCCTATCCCCATTTGGGTGATTTACCTTTATTTTATTTATATATGTTCATAAGTAACATTTATTTGGTAGCACAAGGAGGATTCAATTATTTAAACAATCATATTAGCGAGGGTTTTCACCTTATATTGGGTGTTAAAGGTTTTCATACTAACAATAAAGCACCCATATCACATTTTAACCAAGGGTTCTAGCCTTCACCTTAGCTAGGGTGTTTCCTTATGTAAGATAGATTCCTTGCAAGGATTGTTGATGAGAAAGAAATATTCTATTTATTCATTCATGAAACCCATCAACTTACATTTTCCTTCTCCCACATTAGATCTAATATTGGAGGATGGACAACATGAACAAAATCATATCTTCATTCTTTACTAAAACAATAAAAAAAAAATTATCGACTTAAGAACTGTGACCTCAAAACAAGAACTCTAGCCCTTAAAACCCATAATTTTGCATTAAAAAACATGAAAATCAACCCCCAAATCAAAAAGTGGTGCTACCGGTAGCACCATTTTTTCTAACTGGGTTAAAATTACAACATTTTTCAACCATGGTCTTCAAAACTCGTATAGTTGCTCAAAAAAACCTTAAAATCAACACCTAAATAAAAAAGTGATGTTACTTGAAGAAAAATGTTTTTTTTTTCTAACGTTAAAATTATAGCTCATTTGAAATCTCATTCTTAACAGTTGGTACCATTAAAACCAAAACCTAAAAATCAACCATCAAATTGAAAATTACTACTACTAGTAGCACCCATGCTAAAATTGGGGAATTCAAATGACAATTTTTTAAAGTGGTATAAGAAGTCATCACTACTGCAAACAAAATCATAAGATCAACCCTTAAATGTTTACTTTTTAAATCTTATTTTATAACTCCAAGAACAAGATAATACATAATGTCATGAAAATATCACCCTATACTTTAAAAATTCAACATCACTTCCAAATATTTTTTTTTCTTTTAATTAAAAAAATCAATACAAATTGCATTGAATTAAACATAAATTATTTCTTAAAAGAATTGTTACATTGTCCATATTCAAAACATATGAGCTAAGAAAATTTATTATATTCCACGGGGAACCAAGTCTTGACCTACGAACACACTGGAGATAATGTCGTGCATCGCTCCAGCCCCCCGTGAGCCAAGTCCTCCTTTCCATTATAAGGAAATTTACTTTGTTTCTTTTAATATGAATTGTCAATTTCATGAAACTATATTAACCATGAGGTATATATTATGTAATACATATCCTTTCACACAAAATTGGTAATTAATAATCGTTTGGATGACACTTATCCTTGGTAATTAATAATGTATAGAAGAAGTAAATGCAATAAAGACTATGCTTAACTTATACCACCTTTCCATTATTCCTTTGAGGTTTATGATATTTTGAGGGATGTGAATATAAGTGGTATTAAAAGTTACTAGAGGAAGATTGAACCGAGAATGTAGTTTGGATTTCAAGACTAGTGACTGGTGGTTGTGGGACAAAGGTGTGTGATTTTCAAGAAATTACTAGTTGGTGCGCTAAAATGTTTGATTACAATTACAAGGTGGTGAAAGTAGATAAAGAGGGAAACCTTCAGTTTTCACTTCTTCCATGTTCAATAGAATTTTATGATTTCCAGAGCCAAACAAAGTTTTTAGGATGATGAAGGATAGTTCTTTTTTGGATGCACGCCGTGGTGGTTTTATCATTTTGAATTAATGGATTTTATAGCTTAAGACAAAATCCCCAAAATGTACCAGGTCAATATCCTTAATTTGTTCGACTCCTACAAGGAGATGACATGGCTTTTTTCTTCTCAATTTGGACATGAATCCACAAATTTTACGCACACGTATGTGGACTACATTATTTACTATGTCAGGCTACATAATAAAGAGATATTTGGTGCGGAAGAATTGGTTTCCAATGAAATTTCACACCAATTGAGGGAATTTGAGAAACTCAGAGATTCTACATTGCTTAGTATTTGATTTTTTCCCTATTATTTCATAAAAACTTTGAAAAAATGACAATCCAAGCCAATATTAATAAGGATCTTGATAGCACCTCGATTGAAAAATCAACTTCCTCCCTTTTAAAGGAATGTTTAGTTCAAATTTGTAAAAGGGAGGTTTGATAGTTTTCATTGTAAAAAGGAGGTGTTTATATCATGTCAATCATCATGATGTATAGATGTAACGCACATACCGGGGAGAACTCCTGCTGAAAATTTACTAACGTCTCTTTTGTTGCGTCAGTTTTGTTTGCAGGAAATACAGGTCACTATATCTCACGCAACCCTCTCAATTTCATATTTGAAGGATCAATGCAATTAACCCACAAATTGCAGAAGGCAAGTGCAATGCCGAGGAGAATGTAAGAATTAGCTATCTTTGAGTGATTTTGAACTGTGCAATGTAAAATTATTTATCTTTATTTGAATCACTTGCAGATGGCCTTATTTTATCTAATGTTTGTCAAGGGTTTTTTGTAAAATGTAATTTATTCTTCTGAGTGAGATTCCTTGTAAACGATTTCTTAACATTTGCAATTTGGAATTAAGGGTATATGTGATTTTCTTTCAAGCAATATTTTTTCCAAGATGTATGTAGCAATTGTAAGTCTAACACAATTTGATTAACTCTGACACTTGTATTATCAATTGTTACTGCGCAAGTTATACATGATTATGTAAATATAGCATTACTTAGGTGCGATGACAATAGTAATAGTAAGATAAAAATTTAGTTGTGGATTAATGCTCTTCTAGATTAAATGCAAGAAGTTGGCTCGGGGAAAGGATATTTTAATTAATCAAAGGTGAAAAAAATGTCAAAAGAACCTCAAGTACCATTAGGAGGATTGATTGGAAATGGTCACTTTAGAGAACTTGCGGATATCAAAGGCCCAATGGAAGAGCAAAATGGCAAAATGGAAGCACAAAATGATGTCCAAGAAAATGATTATGTGTCTCTTCAAAATGATGAATTTGGGATATATGATATTGTTGATTAGTTTTAAGATTCCCTTGAAAACGATGCTTAATTTTGCAAATTTTTGATGATCTATAATTGTAATGTTTTGACTTTCAGATTTTAAAATAAGAATGAATATGTATTCATTATTGTTTTATGATGAATTATTATTATTATTATTATTATTATTATTATTATTATTATTATTATTATTATATTTGTATGTGAATCAATATACTAGGGCAAATGACATTAAATATTAAAAGGATAGCTTCCAAAATGTATAGGTTTTTTATTATATATGGTTTTAAAATGTATATTTTTTTGCTAAATATTGAAAAACAATGTTATTTAGCTACAATTATTTCTATGTATTGAAGTAAAGGTAATAAATGTGTTAAAAATAACATTTTACACTATATTTAAAAAGTATGACATCATAAATTAATTAAGGAAACATAATTATATGAAAAATTTTAATTTCAAAAAAGTAAATGGTATACACCATCTTTAGCATTGAAAAATAATGGAAAAGTTATTAAAAACACCATTGCAAAAAAAAGATTTAGAAAAATTTAAAAATAGTTGAAAAAATAAGCATTAAAAAAATGTGTGGATACATTATGGATAAGAATATTTAAAATATCAAAAAATAACCTAAAAGGAGGGGGGGTGCTACTGGTAGCACAACTTTTGAAAAATGAGGTAAAAAATGTGACTCACAAGAACTTTGTAGAGTTCNCATTAAAAAAATGTGTGGATACATTATGGATAAGAATATTTAAAATATCAAAAAATAACCTAAAAGGAGGGGGGGTGCTACTGGTAGCACAACTTTTGAAAAATGAGGTAAAAAATGTGACTCACAAGAACTTTGTAGAGTTCTCGTTAAGTTGGTAACTTTTTTTAAACTATCTTTTAAAAACTCCTACAAGAAAATGAAATATAGGCATCTAAGATAAAGTGGTAATTAAGCAAACTAGGGAGGCATTGGTAAGGAGAGGGAATTTGACTACCTCTGGGTTCTAAATATGATAAGTATAATGGTTGACTTTCTCTACAATCTTATAAGGGCCCAACCATAAAGGCGTAAACTTTGGTGTTTTCCTTTAGGTTTGTGGGAACAATCCCATAAAAACACAAGATCACCTACTTCAAAATATTTGTTAGGTGATGATTGATTGAAACATATTTTGACCAAGAATTAAGGGAAAGAAATTTCTATTTGGATTTCTCTATCTCCTCTACTAATTTCAACGAGTTATTCAATTTGTTTTTTGTCCCCAATGTTTTTCCTAGCACTTCCTTAGACAACCACAAATAGAGAGAAAAGATATCAAGGGGGGATGGATTCTTTCCCATATACCAAGAATGATGGTGAATTGCTAGTAAAGGCTTTGGATGTCACCCGATCCGCCCAAAGAACATTAGGCAATGCATTATGATAACTTTTGGGGTGGGCTTCTAGATTTTTCTTAATGACGTGGACCAAGTTCTTATTGGTGGATTCTGGTAACCCATTCCCTTAGGGATAATAATAGGATGAATGCTTTAAGATGATCTCATTATCTAGGGTGAAGAATTTTAACTCGATAGACTTTACATATTTAGCATTATCAAAATTAATGTTGTTACATTCTTGAATGGTTATGTTTCATTACGATGTCCATTAAAGGTTATGTCACATTGGGTTTGTTTGACTTTGGTTGGCCATGGTTGACCATGGTTGACCATGGTTTACTATGGTTGATCATGTTTGATTGTGGATAAATTTGGTTGACCATGGTTGAGTATGGTTAACCATGTTTGACGATGATCCTTAACCTGATTATCCATTTCGACCATTGAACGGGGAAGAACCAAAATTAATGGTTAATTTTTTTCTTTCCCCTCCAATTGCTCGAATGTAATTGGTTTATGGTTGAGAATGCTTAACTATGTTTGACCATGTTTTACTACTTTTAACTATGGATGAATATATTCAACCATGGTTGACTATGGTTGAATTTGGTGAGCAAGGTTGAGTTTTCATTGACTCTAGTTAGCCATGGCCGTTAAGGGTTATGTTAGATTGTGATGTTCCTCAATAATTATGTCTCATTGTGACATTCATCTTGGTTGACTTATGTCAAATTACTACTTTCCTAAATGGTTATGTGACATTCATTAAGGGTTATGATGCATAGAGTTTGGTTGACTTTGGTTGGTCATGCTTGTATATGGTTGAGCATGGTTGACTATGGTTGATCATTATCATGTTTGACTATGAATGAACATGATTGACTATGTTTGACCATGTTTGATAGTGATCCTTAACATGATTAGGCATTTTGGTGAACGAATAGGTAAGTAACAAAACTAATGAGTCAATGGTTGACTTTGTCACTTGCTTATCTAATGACTCGAATACATAATTAGTTTACGTTCGAGGGTGTTTGACTATGGTTGAATATGGTTGACCATGTTTGACTATGGGTGAATACAGTCCACCATGGTTGACTATGGTTATCCACAGTTATGAAGGGTTACTAAAATCATAATAAAATTGATTATAACATATTATGTACATACATTGATTATGTTATGTTTTTTGCATGCATGTGTATGTACATTCCCTGAGGTTTATGTTTACTATGTTCTTCAATGGTTATGTTGCACTAAAAAGTTCATTAAGGGTTATGTCGCATTGACTCTGGTTGGTGATGGTTGAGTACCTTTGATCTCATTAGTTGATTATAAGATTATTATGGATAACTTTCACTAACTTATTCACTATTTTAACTTGTTTATGATAAACACTTCTCCTTTCCTCTAAATATATCAACCCAATTAATTAATTAATTAACTAAACATTTAACCTTTTTTGTTTCTTTTTCCTTTACCTTTGTATTTGAAATTAAATATTTAGTATTATGTTTTTTATGTTATAATAAATAGAAACATGCATCCTTATTGATTTTTTGATTTAATTACATATCTAATTATATGAAAAATACTTTAAATTTTCAAAATATAGTTATCGATAATATGTAATCATAACTTCATTTCAAACCCAAATTTTAAAATTTAAAATCAATCTATAATATTAAATGAAGTCGTTATGAGTACATGTTGGATTACTGAGAGGGGGGGTGAATCAGTAATAGAGAAATTTAATCTTTTTTCACCATAAAATGCAAGTGTTATATCAATGTAGCATTATCATCCAATAGTTGCAGAGTAAATAAACAATGAACAAATGAGCAATCACACACATACACAGTACACCAGTGTTTTATGTGGAAACCCAAAGCGGGAGAAAGCCACAAAATGTTTTTTCTTATATGTCTTTAAGAATTACATTCATTGGAAGCACCAACTTCCTGCGTTTTCTAGTTGCAACTAGAAGGAGGCTCCAACCCCCTAGTTTATTAGGATACAACCTGAAGGAAGCTCCAACTCCTCAATTCTCTGGCTACAACCAAAAGGAGGCTACAACCCCCTAGTTTCTCAGGCTACAACTTGAGGGAAGCTCCAAGTCCCCAATTCTCTGGCTACAACCAGAAGGAGGCTACAACCCCCTATGTTCTTCAGCTACAACCAGAAGGTGGCTACAACCACCTGTCCTTTCCCCGTCCAACCGCCCTGACGTAAAAGTAGAATGATGGAACCATTGCCACACTATCACTATGACATATATTATTGTAAACATGTACCAATCAACATGTAATAAACATGTAACATAAACAAGTGCACCAACCTGTACCAAACAACCTGTAATCAGCCTATACCATAAACAAGTGCATCAACCATGCACCAACCTATACCTCAAACTGTAATCTCCTGTACCATAAACAAGTGCATCAACCATGCACCAACCTGTACCTAAACCTGTAATGAGTCTGTACCATAAACAAGTGCATCAACCATGCACCAACCTGTACCATCAACGAGTACATTGACCATGCACCAAATATGTTCCAATCATGCATCAAATACACATAAACTATGACTCATCAAGATGTACCAACATCATCAACTATACACCTCAGGTATGTGTCAACTCATCAACTACTTGTCTCAACCATGTACCCAACATGTACCTCAACCAAAAGCCCTCATCAATTTCATTATCCAAATCTGATCTAATCACATATACCTCAAACACTATACCACAAGTCTGTACCTCAAACCATGTGCTAGAACCTCACTGTTATACAACCTCTATCTGTACCAATAACTTCAGTAACATACCTCAACCAAAATCCCTCAAACATGAACTAATATTAAACTTCAGTAGATCTACCCCAGATTAACTCTACAACAATCCATAAACTCCCAAGAGGGCATCCAACATATTTACAAGGCAAACCCTCAACTTGATTCATAAATTCAACACTACACATATGAGAACCATACCTTTTTCTTCTTCTTGTAGCGTTCTGTTGCAGCGGTTTTGCTGTCGCAAATCAACTGTCGTGATTTTTGTTTCACACTTTTTCTGCTACGGTTTTTCTTCCGCACTTTTCTTGCCGCACTTTTCCTACTACACTTTTTCTGCCGCACTTTTTCTATCGCACTTTTCCTGCCGCAGTTTTCCTTCCGCAATTTTCCTGCCACACTTTTTCTGCCACACTTTTCCTGTTGTAATTTTTCTCTATCAATAATACGTGCCCAAATAACCTTTCAAAAAAATAGATATTCAACAATATTCATGTGTGTTTTGAATGAGAGACCCTTTCCTCTTATTTATACTTTTATGTGGCTTCCTCAAGGGGTTACCTTGTAACCATCTTAACCCACTTTCCTTATTTTAGGGCTAACCCACTTCTAACCACTTGTTGACTTAGTAATTTCTCCATTAACTTTATTGTTTAAATAATTTATCTTGTATCCACTTTGAATTATAGTACACTCATCACTTCACTTTATTATTTACCTTCTAAAATATCTTAAACCACTTTCCTTATTTTAGGTCTAACCCACTTCTATCCACTTGTTCACTTAGTAATTTCTCCATTAACTTTATTATTTAAATAATTTCTTTTGTATCCACTTTGACTTATAGTACACTCATCACTTCACTTTATTATTTAAATAATTTCTTCTTTGCAACCACTTTGACTACTTTGACCTTTTGGGGCTTCTAGATGACTCATGAAGGTTCTCGAACTTCACCTGGCCATAACTCTCTAACTGTGAGGAGTTGTGTGACGTTCCACATACCACCGGAAATGACATGACATGTACTATCCATCCAGAATAGTCTTACCTTTAAATATATTAAAACTCATATTATTATACATCAAACAAACTTGGGTCCATTACCAAAACCTTTTTGCTACCAGAATTCTCTACTGGAATTTCTTCAAGGGTTGACATCAATGACAACCAACCCAAATAATCAACAATATCCCCCTTTGGCATTGATGGAAAAACTTTAATGCAATACTGAATTCATATCACTCATGCTCCCCCTGTTACCATCGCTCCCCTAGAACCATGCATATGTGCTATTTCTCCAAGCATTTACCTTTGCATCTAATAAATATATCCCCCTTTGTCATCAATGGAAAAGGTATATTTCCATCTGAGGTTTCTCCCCCTAACTGAACTGTCCTTGGGGATACTCCCCCTAATTGAACTCTTCCTGAAACTGATCTCCTGACCTGAACTGTCCTCTTTATGGTGCTTTCTCATGTAAATATAAGACAAATAAGATATGCATTCAAAAGCATTCATTTTGGAGTAGAAATTACTCTGAGTCTCTGGCAAAGATACTCAAAGGATTCTCGTGGAAGCAATTTTGTAAATATGTCTGCCACTTGTTCTTTTGTGCCCACATATTCAACTCTGATGTTCTTCTTGTAACATGTTCCCATAGAAAGTGATACTTGATTGGAATGTGTTTCATCTTGGAGTGCATCACCAGGTTCTTTGAGATACTAATGACGCTTGTATTATCACAATAGATTGGAATGAGATCATCATACTCAACATGTATATCTGTCAGAGTTTGTTTCATCCATAGAACTTGTGTACAACATACTATTGTTTCAATATACTTTGCCTCGGTTGTAGATAAGGATATTGATGATTGTTTCTTACTTAGCCATGATACTAAACACTCACCCAAGTAGAACGTTGTTCCACTGGTGCTTCATCGGTCATCAATGAAACCTATCCAATCTGCATCTATGTAGGCAATAAGTGATAGATCATTTCATTTTGTATACCATAATCCAAATTCCTTTTTTCCTTTGAGATATCTGAAAATCATTTTCACTACTAAGACATGTGATTCCTTTGGTGTTGCTTGAAATCGTGTCACATGTCCAACTGTCTACATTATATCTGGTCTAGATGTTGTCACATATAGTAAGCTACCAATCATTTACCTGTATTTCCTCTGGTATGTAGACTTTGAATCATCATATTTGCCCAACTTGCAACTGGTTTGCATAGGAGTGGTAACTAGTTTGCAATATTCCATTCTGAACCTCTTTAGCATTTCTCTGATATACTTAGTTTGAGAGATAAAATTTCCTTGGTTGCTTTGACATGTTTGAAGATCCAGAAAGAAGTATAGTTCTCCAAGTAATGAAATTTCAAATTCATTCTGCATGTCCTTTGCAAATTTATGGCTTAACCTATATTAGTACTTCCAAAAACAATATCATCAACATAAATTTCAATTAATAAAATACTACCTTGAGTTACCTTGATGTAGAGGTTGTTGTCTATGCTTCCTTTCCATAGTTCGTAGGGAGTTTTTTCATTGTTGTTTCTGAGCATTACTATGTTTTGAATGTGAATTTTTGTATGCACTGCATGTGTCCAAAAAATATCTGTCAATTTGGAATCCATTAGCATTGTTCGATCCATTTATAGTGTAATTATCATCCATTATGATAATGTTCCTTTGTCTCTCAACCACTCTCTGAACTAATCTATGAATCCATGCTCTCGTCCACTATCATATATCTGTCCAAACATGCTAAGTGTTCTTACGAATCCATCTCTGTCCATATTGTCCAAAACTCTACTTGCGCAATTGTCCATAATGTTGACCCATTTATCACTATACTATCATGAAGTCTTGATTAATCTATAAAATTGTACTTCTGCTAACTGACTTCTCTGGATTTGTCTTCTCAAACTCTGCAAGCTACTCGAAGGATGGTTCTTTGGTCTGTCACAACTATCACATGGACTCCCCCTACCTAATATTCATATTACTTAGGAGTCTCTAAGTCGGATGGCTCAGAACAATTCCTTCTCTGATGTGTATTCATCATCATCTTCATTGGTAGATTCATCATCATTTTCATTGCTAGATTCATCATCTCTCTGAGCTATGACTTATTTCTTTATGTTTTTGGATTCATATTTCACTACAATGCCTGAAAGTACAATCTCTTGAACATGTTCCTTACTTACCTATCCTTCTTTTTTTTCAGTTATTTTCCAAACCTTTATGTATCTGACATCTTTATTTTTCTCTATAAAATTTTCTTCATCTCATTTTATTGCCAATCTTGCGATCTCTGGTACTTGGTCATTGTTCTCATGTTCTTCCTGTTTTATTATCCATACTTTATTATATCTGATATTAGTGTTATCTTTCATGGAAGTACCGATCATGCTTCTACAATCACTAGCTATGTGTCCATAGCTATGACATTTGTAACATTCAATGTTATGTGGGGCCACATAGGCATTTATTTCTTGAACATTTCTTTTATAATCCCTGCAATCTACAACCATATGTCCAAAGTTAGTACAATAAAAACAATGACCATAAAATAAATTTGCATACCTAGGAGTGAATGATATTCTTTGTGGCGTAGTCCTTCTGAATTTTTGCCTTGACTAATCATGATCATGATTGAAGTTTCTTTGTGGCTTGAACATGGATGGTCTTCTTGAAGATGTATCTTCAATAGTTTTCTTAGATTCTGGTTGACCATGATTCCTTACTTTGAGTACTTCTACATAACTCTTTCTATTTTCTTCATTCTTCTTTTTCTAGCAACCTAGACTGCTTCTCTTCATTCTCTATAACTAATGTGGATGTTTCTGTCTCTTCAACATTCTTGTTGAGCTTGACGATTTTACTTCTCAATGTAACAAATTCTTCGTCAAGCTTCTCAACCTCTTTTTCTTTCTTCATTATCTGAGACTTCATGACTTCTTCTGTTCTTTTCACTTCTTCAAGATGAATTTTTAATGTGATTATTTCTTCTTCAAGTCCTTTCTCTTCTTGATCAAACTTTGCCTCAAGCTGGTTTAGATTGCTATTTCTTTCCTTAAGATGATCTGTCAATTTCTTGTCTCTCATTTCAGCTTCTTCCTTCTGTGCTTCTATGTTGGCTTCCAAATATTGTTTTTGATGTTCAAGATTTTCTTCGATCTTTCTGGCTTCTTCTAGTTGAGTTCTTAAGTTCTCGATGACCTGTTGGACTTATTAAAAAATGTGAACACTTTCCTTTTGTTTCATCAATTCTTTTTTGAGTGACTTGTTTTCTTCTCTTAGTTCATCTAAAGCACTAATCAATTATGCTTCATAATTTTTTTCCTTTTCAATTAGTTTTTATGTCTCATTTCCTTCATGGCATTCTATTTCAAGATGTCTGTGTTTTTCACAATTAAAGCAAAACAACATACCTATGTTGATTATGTACTCTTCATATTCTGAATCTGTTTGACATGGTGAACATAATTCTTCTTGATTTGTATCTACATCTTCTTTGGCATTTTTTGAATATGCGATGGGTGGAGAATATATGTCATGTAACTTATTCCAAAGTTTTTTGGCTGATGAACATTTACCAACATTTTCTCTTACCAAATTAGGTAATCCTTCCCAGATGAAATCCATTGCTATTTTTTATTCTTCTTCAATTCCTTCTTGGTTGCAGTCTTTGCCCTTTTTGAACTATCATATTCTGTAACAACTGATAGCCAAATATCATGTCCCTGTGCCTGTAAAAATACTTTCATACTTCTACTCCACATCTCATTCTTTAAACCATTCTGACCATTAAACATTAGTACTCCATTCTCAGAATAATCCATGATCTCCTTCCAGTGGTTAAACTATTTCCTGAAGGAACCTTCTCTGATACCAATTGATGGATTATTGAGAGGGGGGTGAATCAGTAATAGATAAATTTAATCATTTTTCAACATAAAATGCAAGTGTTATACCAATGTATCATTATCATCCAATAGTTGTAGAGTAAATAAATAACAAACAAATGAGCAATCACACACATACACAGTACACCAGTGTTTTATGTGGAAACCCAAAGCAGGAGAAAACCACATAATTTTTTTTCTTATATGTCTTTAAGAATTACAGTCATTGGAAGCACCAAATTCCTTTGTTTTCCAGTTGCAACTGGAAGGAGGCTCCAACCCCCTAGTTTCTCAGGCTACAACCTGAAGGAAGCTCCAACTCCCCAATTCTCTGGCTACAACTAGAAGGAGGCTACAACCCCCTAGTTTCTCAGGCTGCAACCTGAGGGAAGCTCCAACTCCCCAATTCTCTGGCTACAACCAGAAGGAGGCTACAACCCCCTATGTTCTCCGGCTACAACTGGAAGGTGGCTGCGACCACCTGTCATTAATAGAAATTCTATTTCATTCATATTTTTGTTTAGTTAAAAAAATAATTATAATTTTTTAATAAGTTAGCAAACCAATTTTATTTATCCATTTTTACATTAAAAATGGAATGAATCCAATCAAAATTCTGGGGATACCTGAATTTAGCACGATGTGTTACAGAAATTTATGATTATGGATTTTATTTATTTTTAAACTAATCCAAATGATAAAAAATCGACCATAATACTAGATTAATCAAAAATTTGATTTGTAAAATTGCAAAATTTCCACGAAGAAAGAAAGATTATTGCAAGTTTGTTTTACTTTGTTTATACTTGTAAAAAAGAATATAATAAAATACATAAATGCAAGTATGATAATAAAGAGTCTATTTTAAGAAACAATAAATCAATTTCGTCGGCATTTGTGACTTTTTCACTTCAATGTCAACATCGCCATAGCTTAATCTACGCATTAAGATAGCACGAACTTTTAACATCAAATTCTTTGAATGGTACTACATAGTGGGGTCTTCAATCTCCTTCCACGAGATAGAAAAGAGGAAAACTTAACTTCATAAGAGATTGTGTAGACTTAAAAATCCAAAATTATTGGATTTTATAGATGATGATTTGCCTGTTCACTTACTATTATATATTTAATTTTATG
>ML786277.1:407125-454906 GCA_009831015.1 Picea engelmannii
TTGATGTCAACCCTAGTCATGGGTTTTGGACCACAAGATTGATGAAGGTATTTGGACATGAAGGAAAATGCACATGTAGATACAACACCCATGGATGGATAGTATACATCATGTTGTTTCCGGTGGTATGTGGCATGTCACGTCGGTCGTCATGGTTGAGGAGAAATGAATTTTTGAAGATGACAAAGTGAATTGTACATGTAGGCCCTGAAGATAATTAAAGAAAAGAATTACAAAATAAGAAAGTGACAGGTCGGCCCTAATTTTAAAAGTAAGTGACATAAATGGTATAAATAAACATCATTATACATTCATTTGATACAAGTCTAATTTCAGAGGGAAGAAGAAGTAAAAGAAGGCCAGATTTCAAGGGAGGATGAAGTCTTTTGGTGATGTGTTCTAAGGTATGTTATTTTCAGGTCATATTACCATTTTTGCTATAACTGTTTTTATAGAATGATTCAGATGGTGAAATTGCTATGGTATTGAGAAGACATATCAAGGTACTTCTGGTAAAAATTTCAACTCCTGATTCTCTATAATTATGGAGATACACTATGTGGAAGATAGGGTTTGTGACCAGTCCTGAACCTAGTCAATAAACAGGTGTTCCGGGTAAAACAATCATAACTTCTTCATACATAATCCAAATTAAGTGGGACAAATTCCATTGGAAATAGTACGGACTTTAGTTTCTTTTGTGCAAGTTTTAGAATCGGATGTTAAATATTGAGTGCAGGGCATGCTGTACAAGTTGGGTCTTCTGAACAGACCAGAATTGAATAAAGTCTACCATTCTTTCTATAACCTCTTTTTGGGGAGGATTCAAAGAGTGAAAATTGGAGTTGTTTCAGAGAATACATTTAGTAATATTATCTATAGGATCAGAGTACTCCAAGAATTGAAGAATTGCATAAATTGAAGAAGTCTCAAGAAGCATTATCAGGTTCTATGTGATGATTGATTGATGGTGATGATTTAATGTAAAGTTTTATTATCTCTCATATATTCTTGGGTGGAAGGAAGGGGCAAGGATGGAGAGTTAAAATATCTATTGATATTGGAGGATTGTATCTTCCTCTTGGAGGTTTATCCCTCCCTTTACATTTGGAAGCTGTAGCTACCTTTGGAAGTCATTACTTCCCTTGAACAATAACTATTGCTTATTTCTCATATATTGTGCATGGTGTATTGTGGTGTATTGGTGTAACTCTTATACTATTGTTCATTTCTCATTAGATATAGTTGAATGGTTTAAGTATAAGTTGAAAAAGGTTTTAAATTGTACTTGATACCGATTCACTCCCCCTCTCAGTATCAACACCTACATTGTTTTTTCTCTTCTTCGTTAGTGGAATTTTGTGAGAACTATCAATTTTTATGCGGGGAGGGTTCTTATCTCCTCCTCCGTTTGAAGATTTATGGGTTTCTTTCTTACTGGGGTGGGTTGTTGAAGCGATGCTCCATGATGTCATGCTCTTGGGAGTGATGGCGAAGGACTGGACACTCTTCTCACCGGATACGTTTCCCTGTTGTCTATACAATTCAGTCGCGCTTTGCAATGTCTCTACGTCGCAATCGCCAGAAGCAAGATTTGTGTTGTCACTATCTTTGTCTTGGGTCAGGCGTCTATGGATAAAATAGATGCTAAAGCCAACTGCCAGTAAATGTTCTCGAAAAATCCCATTAGGGTTGAACCCTTTTATCCTTTCAGCATATGTTAGGTTCAATTTATTGAAATGACCAGCAAATTCGTCAATATTGTTGATGTTTTTGCACACGAAGTCCCCGACTTTCCAGGGCAGAGGAATGAACTGTTTTTTTTTCTTGTCATGGAAAAAATGCAACCAGTAGTTGTATTTCCTTGCTATTTCTGCAACAAACATATTGTATGTGATGTGGCATGGAAGGAAAGAAAGATTTTCCTTGGAGCCAAAGACCATTAATACACTTTCATTTTCATTTTGTTCAAGTGTGCCCTTCCTGTTCAAAAACTTGGTTGCCTAGCCAGACATCTGCAGAGCATCCTTCCCTAACAATAAATATTTGAAAACTGAGACAAAGTCATTAAAAACTTCATAAAAACAATGGGAGGCCTTGTGCCTTCACAAGGCCCGGTACCAAAATGTTACTGAGTCGAATCCACAGTTTATTTTCTTGAAACGAAACAGTTTTGGAAATGGACAACAATGCACTATTGTGAAAATCAAGTAGGATGACATATAAAATTTATTCGATTCTTTGAATCATGACAACTGGGAACAGATTTCAATGGAAATTAGCTTCCCCCAATCGAAAATGAATTGTTCCTTGACTGTGAAGTACAAAATATAAATAATTATATGGGAAATGCTTGTCATGGATGCCTGTCTCGTTATTCTTGTAAACAACCAAGCAATTTCCCAGAATGGATTTCTAAAGGAACTTACCTGCAACTTTGTGATATCTTCAGGAACTGTTGTCAGATCTTCGAGGAACTCGGCTAAGATGTCCAACTCGTTATCATGTTTTTCTAGGAACTATTTGTAGTCTTGTCCTCTGAAGGTCAATGTTGGCTACGACAATTTTAACATCTTGCAGAAGACCTGAGGTGACAAAGAAACATGAGAATGGTCACGCAGTGGAATAATTTTTTGGCTTGGAATATATTTTTCGACGCACCAAGAGACCACCTCCTTATAGTCAAAAACCTCAGGGACGCAGCCTACACGAGCAATTCCAGAGGTCCAAATCACTTCGTTCTGGGCGGAATGGGATGAATAGTAAAAGTATGCACTGGACCACTGGGAGTTCTAGTCCTAATGTCCGAAGATATTTACTGTATCTCTACAAAACTGTTGTCGACCTGCTGCCATAAGTTTACAAGAACATTTGTTTTCTCCAAACGATGAATGAAATGAAAAGTTGGAAGGGATAATATAATGCTGCGCAAATCTTGGTTCAATGTGTGTGAATGGGAGATCTCCTCGAGACTTTCGCTCATTAATGACAATTTCGACGGTTGTTGCATGATGCACTGTTAACATTAAAGACTAGTAATTGCATACATAGAAGTGCAATGCGACGACCCGTGTTTGAGATGAACAATCAGAAGGGACAATATAACTCTCCGCATATCTTGGTTTAATGTGTAATAATGGGAGATTTTCTCGAGCGTTTCGCTCATTAATGACAATGTTGATGGTTCCTGCATAGTGATTTGTTAGCATGAAAGGTTTCTAATTGCATATTAAGAAAGAAGTACGGAGGTCGCGGGGACAGGAAAAAGAAGCTTCAAAATAGGGTTACAAGGTACAACTGTTTAAGGTGAGGGCACGAGGGTCAAATTGTATGTCTCAAAACTTTTTGAGTGCACTACACATAACACTGAAGAGGGTATGATAGGACAGTCCAGAGGGAAATTTGTATATCGCGGAAGTCCGGACAATGTTTGCAGGACACAAAACAATGGAAGTGAAAACGTGAGCCCGCTTATCCGGGAACCTGCAATCGAAAAAAAAGTGGCTAAGGTATGGAATAGAGAAACGGTTGGGCGGATTTTTAATTAAATTTCATTGTCTCATCTACGCTTTTTCTTTTTAATGGCAGTCAGTAGGGATGTTGCATGATGAACTATTGGAAGTAAACCTTGGTCGTGCACAGTAAGTAGCGCCTAAGAATTGGAGATTTTGTGAACCCGCCAACCTCAGAAACCACAAAAGAGATTCCATGAGATGGGGAAGTATGGAAAGTCGTTGAACGGGCCTCGAAATCAGGGCAACAATGGTTCCCCAGCAGACATGACTTACCGAAGGTCAAATTGTATGTTTTGGGACTTGAATGCAAAATGTGTACCACAAAACCGAGGATGGTCATTAATGACATGTTTAAGGAAGCGACAGATGCTTTGAAACATTTTTTAACCGTGGTAGAGTGAATCTTGCGAGTTCGAGGAGTCTGCGGTGGAATTGTAGATGACGGAAATTTTGAGTACAAGATTTATATCATGGAACAAGAAGAAGCGGAGTTCGAAAGCGCCAACCCGACAACCGCGGCCATAAAATTGGCTAAGTATGGAAAGGAACAATGGTTGGTCGGATTCGTCATGTGAGGATATATATGGAGATGAAGATATGTCAGCCCGCCAATGCTAGAACCCGCGATCATAGAAAGGAGACTAAGTACATAACCAGAAAGTGATAATACATGGGAAGAAAAAAAGGGAAAAAGGGCTGAGTCCACGGTGGAATTGTAGATCATGAAAATTTTGAGTGCAAGATGTATATCATGGAACAAGAAGCAGTAGAGTTCAAAAGCACCAACCCAAAACAATGACTAAGAATTGGAGATTTCGTGAACCTGTTAACATGAGGATCCAAAATAGGCTGATAAGGTCTCCCCAGAAGACGTGAGGACCTGACGACCAAATTTTATCGCTCGGAACATTTGAATGCATAATCTGCAACATGGAAAAGGGGACGATGTCGAAACTTGGTAGTCAACTTGTATATTGCGGAGGGCCGGATGCCAACTGTTTTGTACCAGTATGTTTAGTTGTCACTAGTAAGAGCATAACTAATGTATATTAGGAAGGAAAAGAAGTTAGTGAGGATGGAAGGGAGCGACAGATACTTTGAAACATTTTTGAACCGTGGTAAAGTGAATATTGTGAGTTCGATAAGTCTGCGGTGGAATTGTAGATCACGGAAGTTTTGAATGCAAGATGTATATCATGGAACAAGAAGCAGTAGAGTTCGAAAGTGCCAACCCGACAACTGCGACCATAAAATTGGCTAAGTATGGAAAGGAACAGCGGTTGGTCGCATTCGTCATGTGAGGATATAGATGGAGATAAAGATATGTCAACCCACCAACGTTGGAACCTGGGATCATAGAAAAGCGACTAAGTATATAACTAGAAAGAAATAATACACGGGAAGAAGAAAAGGGAAAAAGGGCTAAGGAGTTCGCTGTGGAATTGTAGATCACAGAAATTTTGAGTGCAAGATGTATATCACGGAACAAGAAGCAGCAGAGTTCAAAACCGCCAACCCGAAACAGTGACTAAGAATTGGAGATTTTGTGAACCCGTCAACATGAGGATCCAAAATAGGGTGACAAGTTCTCCCTAGAAGATTTGAGGCCCCGACGCTCAAATTGTATTGCTCGAAACATTTGAATGCATAATCTGTAACACAGAAGAGGGGACGATGTTGGAATCCGGTAGTCAATTTGTATATTGCGGAGGGTCAGATGCCAACTGTTTCATACCAGTGTGTTCATTTGTCACTAGTAAGAGCATAACTGATGTATCTTAGGAAGGACAGGAAGTTAGTGGGGATGGAAGGCAACGATAGATACTTTGAAACATTTGTGAACCATGGTAGAGTGAAGCTTGCGAGTTCGAGGAGTCTGCGGTGGAATTGTAGATGACAGAAGTTTTGAGTGCAAGATGTATATCACAGAACAAGAAGCAGCAGAGTTCAAAAGCACCAACTTGGAAACTGCATCCTTAAAATTGGCTAAGTATGGAAAGGAAAAGCGGTCGGTCGGATTCTTCATGTGAGCATATAGATGGAGATGCAGATATGTCATCTCGCCAATGCTGGAACCCACAATCATAGAAAGGCGACTAAGTATATAACCAGAAAGTGATAATACATGGGAAGAAGAAAAGGGAAAAGGGCTGAGTCCGTGGTGGAATTGTAGATCACGAAAATTTTGAGTGCAATATGCATATCACGGAACAAGAAACAGTAGAGCTCGAAAGTGCCAACCCGAAACAGTGACTAAGAATTGGACATTTTGTGAATCTGTCAACACGAGGATCCAAAAGGCTGACAAGGTCTCTCCAGAAGACATGAGGCCCTAACGGTCAAATTGTATCGCTCGAAACATTTGAATGCATAATTTGTAACACAGAAGAGGGGACGATGTCAGAATCCGGTAGTCAATTTGTATATTGTGGAGGGTCGGATGCCAATTGTTTCATACTAGTGTGTCCAATTGTCACTAGTAAGAGCATAACTAATGTAAATTAGGAAGGACAGGAAGTTAGTGGGGATGGAAGCCAGCGACAGATACTTTGAAACATTTGTGAACCGTGGTAGAGTGAAGCTATCGATTTCGAGGAGTCTACGATGGAATTGTAGAACACAAAAGTTTTGAGTGCACGATGTATATCACGGAACAAGAAGAAGCGAAGTTCGAAAGTGTCAACCCAGGAACCGCGGCCATAAAATTGGCTAAGTATGGAAAGGAACAATGGTCGATTGGATTCATCATGTGAGGATATAGATGGAGATGAATATATGTCATCCCGTCAACGCTAGAACCTGCGATCATAGAAAGGAGACTAAGTAAATAACCAGAAAGCGATAATACACGGGAATAAGTAAAGGGAAAAAGAACTAAGGAGTCCACAATGGAATTGTAGATCATGGAAATTTTGAGTGCAATATGTATATCACGGAACAAGAAGCAACAGAGTTCGAAAGGGCCAACCCGACAACCGCGGGCATAAAATTGGCTAAGTATGGAAAGGAACATTGGTCAGTCAGATTCGTCGTGTGAGGATATAGATGGAGATGAAGATATGTTAACCCGCCAATGCTGGAACCCACGATCATAGAAAGGTGAATAAGTATATAACTAGAAAGCGATAATACACGGGAAGAATACAAGGGAAAAAGGGCTAAGTATCTCACAAAAGAACATCTACTATTCATTTATTAATGCAAATACTTTCAAACCCCTGGTGAGTTCTCACTAGTAAGGGCATAAATTGCAGATCACGAAAGTTCTTTGGGTGCAAGATGTATATTACGGAACATGGGACATAAGTGTTGGATACCTCAAATCACGGAACAAGAAGCAGCAGAGTTCGAAAGAGCCAACCAAAAAACCGCGACCATAAAATTGGCTAAGTATGGAACGGAACAACGGTCGGTCGGATTCGTCATGTGAGGATATAGATGGAGATGAAGATATGTCATCCTGCCAATGCTGGAACCTGGAATCATAGAAAGGCGACTAAGTAAATAACGAGAAAGCGATAATTCACGGGAAGAAGAAAAGGGAAAAAGGACTAAGGAGTCTGCGGTGGAATTGTAGATCACGAAAATTTTGAGTGCAAGATGTATATCATGGAACAAGAAGCAGCAGATTTCGAAAGCGCCAACCCGGCAACCGTGGGCATAAAATTGGCTAAGTATGGAAAGGAACAACGGTCGATTGGATTCGTCATGTGAGGATATAGATGGATATGAAGATATGTCAACCCGCCAACACTGGAACCCGCGATCATAGAATGGCGACTAAGTATATAACTAGAAAGAGATAATACACAAGAAGAAGAAAAGGGAAAAAAGGCTAAGTATCTCACAGAATAACATCTATTGTTCATTTATTAATGCAAATCCTTGCGAAGCCCTGGTGAGTTCTCACTAGTAAAGGCATAAATTGCAGATCACGAAAGTTCTTTGGGTGCAAGATGTATATGACGGAACAGGGGACATAAGTGTTGAATACTGAAAACCTGGGACCCGGTGACCAGATAATTAGCTAAGTATTGAAAGGGACCGCGATCGGTCGGGCTCATGGTGTGAATATATAGAAAAGGAGTTGTTAATTTGTGAATCCATGAGGCCATGATCATATAGTTGTGACTAAATGTAGAACCACAAAGGGATAATAGAGGGGGGGGGGGGAAGAGAAAAATTAAGAGTTTTTATACATTCTTGTGGACAAATTGTATATTGTGGAACTCCTAGCGTTGTTTGCATCTCGCGGAAGATTCGAAACATAATTTTGAGGCCGTCAATCTAGGAACCCGCAATCGAAAAAGTGTGCAAGTATGGAACACAGAAACGAGGGCCAGGACTTGTTTTCACTAATATATTGAAATTTGTAATAGCTTTGCCATTACCTGGCTGTTAAAGTTACTTCACACACACCTAGGATTTATTTTTCCTAAGGTTTTTCCTTGTTTATTAGTCATAATTAGTCATTATCCAATCTCCTATATTTTAGGGGAAAATATTCCACCTGGAGAATATTCTCTTTCAGTTGACACTTCAGTTTGACTAGTTGAATTGAGTTTAGATGTTGCATTGGCTTTGCCACCATGAAACATTGGGATCATCACCAACTAATGTGCACTTTCCTTGGGATCATCACCAGACTGGTACATTACCCTTGATTTCCTGAGTTAACTCCTCACTACTCTTTGTTCAGTCAGTTAACTGAAGACTAGTTGACTAGTTAACTCAATTAGGTGGCAGTTCTCTCTCGTAACTGCCTGAGAGACTAGACTAGGTGACAGTTCACTCCCGTAACTATTGGTGTGTTGCCAGATCACTCTAGACCACCACTATGGCGCATTAGTTACTCATATATCCTATATCTATTGTAAATTATTCACTCTTTGAGTGTGGAATACGGTTAATGAGAATTCTTCCATTCTTTCTCTCCTTCTTCTTCTTTCTCCAATTCTCTCTGCAAATGTGTGTATTATTTTTTAGTTAGATCTATTTTTTGCAGTTTCAAAACATTTACATGGTATCAGAGCCAACATACTACTAATCAAAATCTACACCAAATTATTTTTGCAGGTACTGAAAATTGAAGACAACAAAAAGATGGATTATTTGCCAGAAATACTTCTCACACCTCATAACTATTTGGAATGGAAGCCAAAAATACTTCTTATGCTCAGATGTAGAGGCTTGTACCAAATATCTATGGCAATGGCAGTAGAGTCTGATTCTGCCGATGAGAAAATGATTTTCTCAATAGACAAGATGTGGCCATAGGATGTATCCTCTATTTTATTTCTCCCGAAATTCTCCATCAAGTATATGATGAATCACAAGAATTCACTCCAAATGATTTATGGAACAGAATGGAGGTTTTATTTGGGAATAAGGAAGAATGCATGCAAAATGTTGACAAGATAGAGAATGTAGAAAAGCCACCGAAAGATAAATCATCTCAGTTTGAAGAGCATTCTACACAAGTATCTACAAAAATTTGTATTGCATTAATTGAAGATGATGTCTACTCCATTTCATATTTGTTTTCTTAAATTCATGTGGAAGATATATGGCATGCATCTCAGGAGTCACATGCAGATACTTTTCCATGCACAATGCATGCATCTCAGGAGACAAAAAGGGAGTCTCTCACATCAGACTCAATTATGATATTTTATGATAATAATTTGCAAAGACAAAATTAGATATTTGAATTCCTCTCGGACAAATATCCAATTTCAAAAAAAAGTCGTCCGAAACAGAGTCCGGGAAGTGAAGTTATGATCTTTTTAAAATCAACAAAATTTCAGCGTTTTTCTGGAAATGGTCGCATGGTTTTCAAAGTTTTATATAAAATTTATTTGGATATTGTTCATTACAAGAAGAGAAAGTGGATATGTACGGACATCTCAATGGTGCATATACTTCATCAAATCCATGCAGACATATACATCTTCAACAAAATATTCAACGAGCACAAACTTGCACAGTTGCGAGGTCTTCTTGGAGTGAAGGACAGGGTTGCTTAACAACTATTTTTTTGTTCCTTTTCATTTTTATTTTTTTTATGCATTGTAANGGGGTCCCATGAGGTTTCCCCTCTTTCCTTGCTTTATTTTAGTGTATCTTTTGTATTTGGGTACCTAACATTGCCTCGTTGTCGGGACCCATTCTTTATTTTTACCATAGTGATATTCAGGGGGGTGTTGGAGTTACTTCACACACACCTAGGATTTATTTTTCCTAAGTTTTTTCCTTTTTTATCAGTCATAATTAGTCATTATCCAATCTCCTATATTTTAGGGGAAAATATTCCACCTGGAGAATATTCTCTTTCAGTTGACACTTCAGTTTGACTAGTTGAATTGAGTTTAGATGCTGCATTGGCTTTGCCACCATGAAACATTGGGATCATCACCAACTAATGCGCACTTTCCTTGGGATCATCACCAGACTGGTACATTACCCTTGATTTCCTGAGTTAACTCCTCACTACTCTTTGTTCAGTCAGTTAACTGAAGACTAGTTGACTAGTTAACTCAACTAGGTGGCAGTTCACTATCGTAACTGCCTGAGAGACTAGACTAGGTGACAGTTCACTCCCGTAACTATTGGTGTGTTTCCAGATCACTCTAGACCACCACTATGGTGCATTAGTTACTCATATATCCTATATCTATTGTAAAGTATTCACTCTTTGAGTGTGGAATACGGTTAATGAGAATTCTTCCATTCTTTCTCTCCTTCTTCTTCTTTCTCCAATTCTCTCTGCAAATGTGTGTATTATTGTTTAGTTAGATCTATTTTGTGCAGGTTCAAAACATTTACATGGTATCAGAGCCGACAGACTACTAATCAAAATCTACACCAAATTATTTTTGCAGGTACTGAAAATTGAAGACAACAAAAAGATGGATTATTCGCCAGAAATACTTCTTACACCTCATAACTATTTGGAATGGAAGCCAAAAATTCTTCTTATGCTCAGATGTAGAGGCTTGTACCAAATAGCTATGGCAATGGCAATAGAGTTTGATTCTGCCGATGAGAAAAATGATTTTCTCAATAGACAAGATGTGGCCATATAGGATGTATCCTCTATTTTATTTCTCCCGAAATTCTCCATCAAGTATATGATGAATCACAAGAATTCACTCCAAATGATTTATGGAACAGATTGGAGGTTTTATTTGGGAATAAGGAAGAATGCATGAAAAATGTTGACAAGATAGAGAATGTAGAAAAGCCACCGAAAGATAAATCATCTCAGTTTGAAGAGCATTCTACACAAGTATCTACAAAAATTTGTATTGCATTAATTGAAGATGATGTCTACTCCATTTTAGATTTGTTTTCTTAAATTCATGTGGAAGATATATGGCATGCATCTCAGGAGTCACATGCAGATACGTTTCCATGCACAATGCATGCATCTCAGGAGACAAAAAGGGAGTCTCTCACATCAGACTCAACTATGATATTTTATGATAATAATTTGAAAAGACAAAATTGGATATTTGAATTCCTCTCGGACAAATATCCAATTTCAAAAAAAAATCGTCCGAAACAGAGTCCGGGAAGTGAAGTTATGATCTTTTTAAAATCAACAAAATTTCAGCATTTTTCTGGAAACGGCCGCATGGTTTTCAAAGTTTTATATAAAATTTATTTGGATATTGTTCATTACAAGAAGAGAAAGTGGATATGTATGGACATCTCAATGGTGCATATACTTCACTAGATCCATGCAAACATATACATCTTCAACAAAATCTTCAATGAGCACAAACTTGCACAGTTGCGAGGTCTTCTTGGAGTGAAGGACAGGGTTGCTTAACAACTATTTTTTTGTTCCTTTTCATTTTTATTNGGTCCCATGAGGTTTTCCCTCTTTCCTTGCTTTATTTCAGTGTATCTTTTGTATTTGGGTACCTAACATTGCCTCGTTGTCGGGACCCATTCTTTATTTTTACCATAGTGATGTTCAGGGGGGTGTTGGAGTTACTTCACACACACCTAGGATTTATTTTTTCTAAGTTTTTTCCTTGTTTATTAGTCATAATTAATCATTATCCAATCTCCTATATTTTAGGGGAAAATATTCCACCTGGAGAATATTCTCTTTCAGTGGACACTTCAGTTTGACTAGTTGAGTTGAGTTTAGATGTTGCATTGGTTTTGTCACCATGAAACATTGGGATCATCACCAACTAATGTGCACTTTCCTTGGGATCATCATTGGACTGGTGCATTACCCTTTATTTCCTAAGTTAACTCCTCACTACTCTTTGTTCAGTCAGTTAACTGAAGACTAGTTGACTAGTTAACTCAACTAGGTGGCAGTTCACTCCCGTAACTGCCTTAGAGACTAGACTAGGTGACAGTTCACTCCCGTAACTACCTTAGAGACTAGACTAGGTGACAATTCACTCTCGTAATTGTTGGTGTGTGTCCAGATCACTCTAGACCACCACTATGGCTCATTAGCTACTCATGTATCCTATATCTATTGTAAATTATTCACTCTTTGAGTGTGGAATACGGTTAATGAGAATTCTTCCATTCTTTCTCTCCTTCTTCTTCTTTCTCCAATTCTCTCTGCAAATGTGTGTATTATTGTTTAGCTATATCTATTTTGTGCAGGTTCAACACATTTACACTGGAAATATTTTCTTTGCATGTTTTTGGACAAGTTCTGTAGGGATGGTTGGTTCTCAAAACGTTTTCTTATTAATGACGATTTTAACGGTTGTTGCATGATGTTGTTATAGTATTAAACCTTTGGTATTGCATATCTGGAAAGAAGTACGAGGATGGGAAGAACAGAAAACAGTGACTAGGAGTTGGATTTTTCGTGAACCCGACAACGCGAGGATCCAAAATAGGGTGACAAGGTTTCCCCAGAAGACGCAAGGCCTCGACGGAAAAATTGTATAGCTTGGAACATTTGAATGAATAATGTGTAACATGGAAGAGGGGACAATGTCGGAGTCCGGTAGTCAATTTGTATATGGCGGAGGAGCGGGTGCCAATTCTTTCGTACCAGTGTGTCAAGATGTCACTAGTAAGAGCATAGTTAATGTATATTAGGAAGGACGCAAAGTTGGTGGGGATGGAAGGCAGCGATAGATACTTTGTGTGAAGTTAATGTATATGAGGAACCTGCGGTGGAATTGTAGATCATAGAAGTTTTGAGTGCAAGTTGTATATTACGGAAAAATAAGCAGACGAGTTCATAAGCACCAACCTGGCAACCGCGGCGATAAAATTGGCTAAGTATGGAAAGAAACAGTGGTTGGTCGGATTCGTCATGTGAGGATATAGATAGAGATGAAGACATGTTAGCTCGCCAACCCTGAAACTAGATATCATAGAAAGGCGACTAAGTGTATATCCAGAAAGCGATAATGGATGGGAAGAAGAAAAGACGAGTTCGTATGCACCAACTCGGCAACCGCGGCCATAAAATTGACCAAGTATGGAAAGGAACAGCGTTCGGTCGGATTCGTGATGTGACGATATAGATGGAGATGAAGATATGTCAGCCCGTCAACCCTGCAATCCACGATCATAGAAAGGAAACTAAGTATATAGCCAGAAAGAGATAATGGACGAGAAGAAGAAAAGGGGAACAGGGCTAAGTATCTGACAATAGAAAATCCATTTTTTCGTTTATTAATGCCAATGTTTTCGAACCCCTATTGGGTTCTCACTAGTAAAAGCATAAATTGTAGATCACAGAAGTTCTTTGGCTGCAAAACGTATATGATAGAACAGGGGACATAAGTGTTGGATACTGCGAACCCGGGACTTGGTGGCCAGATAATTAGCTAAGTATTGACCAAGAGAAATTTTTTATATTTATTTCAATAGTATTCATACTAATATATATTAATAGATTATTTATGTTTCAAATGAAAATCATCTCCCAATTTGCAGGATGTTGTTCGGTTCGAAAATTTTGTTGAAACCATGAAAGTTTTGAATGCAAGATGTATATAATGCAATAAGAAGTAGCAGAGTTCGAAAGCGCCAGCCCAGCAACCGCGACCATAAAATTGACTAAGTATGGAAAGGAACAGCGGTCTGTCGGATTCATCATGTGAGGATATAAATGGAGATGAAGATATGCCAACCCACCAACCCTGGAACCCGCGATCATAGAAAGGCAACTAAGTATATAGCCAGAAAGCGATAATAGACGGGAAGAAGAAAAGGGGAAAAGGGCTAAGTATCTCACAGAAGAAAATCTATTGTTCATTTATTAATGCCAATCTTTTCAAACCCTTGGTGAGTTATCACTAGTTAAAGCATAAATTGCAGATCACAGAATTTCATTGGCTACAAGATGTATATGACGGAACAAGGGCATAGTTGTTGGATACCGCAAACCCGGGACCCGGTGGCCAAAAGGTGAGTTATCACTAGTTAAAGCATAAATTGCAGATCACAAAAGTTCTTTGACTACAAGATGTATATGACGGAACAGGGGACATAGTTGTTGGATACTGCAAACCCGGGACCTGGTGGCCAGAAAATTGACTAAGTTTGGCTAAGAGGAAGTTTTTATATTTATTCCAATAGTACTCATATTAGTATATATGCACAGATATTATCAAATAGAAAAAGTTGCAATATATGCAAGATATTGAACAGGAACATGGTGTCAACACTTGAGTTGCCTTCTTGTAAGTCATTAATTCATTCTATTTACAGGACCCGAAGAATGAAAGAAGGATGGGTCCTCCAATTTCTTTCTTTAAGTATAGGGTCGGCGCCACATAAGTATGGCCTATGACAAATTATTCTTCCATGTAAAATGTAAGGAACGAACAGAGTAGCCTTTATTTAAATTGAAGTACTGGGAAGCAGAAAGAAAAGCTTGTTGTCCATGTTTAATGACACACAGGAAAAAAGGTACAAAATAAAATGAAAAGCAATACCAGAGATTGGAAAACACCATAAAAAAAATAAAACCGCAAATATTCTATATTCAAATAAGATGGGTTACAAAATACAGCTGAGATTATTTGCCACAAAGATTGCAATTTGGCCTGCCTCCAACCAATAAAAAATATGTACAATAATGAATCTTGTTGACAGTCTTCTTGATGATCAAATCCTTTATTCGTAAAAAACAACGAGTTGAATATGAAATTTGGGTCTTGTACTTAATTGGTGCTACCAACTAGATCTATCCAAGTTTTTTGAATAGCTTGTCTCTTCTAGATATGGCCTACTTGCATTGGTTGGTTATTCAACATTCCATTCTTTGTTAAGTATTAGTTTCCCTCTGTCGTCGAAAACTTGGGGTTTAAGGTGCTTTCCTTGTAATTTTTCTGACCATTGACATCCGAGACAACTTAGAAATGTGATTCAGGCCCAATTCAAAGTCGAGGGAGTCGTTTTATGTGACATCAGTTATGGGACAGGAAAAAAATTCAAGTATGTTGTCACTGCTATTCTCCCTGTATTCGATCATCTGTTTGGTTGAAAAGACTGCCTGAAGATTTGTATGTTGAACTTCTTTGTTTTATTACAGTAAATTGAAAGGAACGCCCAAGCCAACTGCCAAATGTTTTTCTGTTGAAGTACATGACTTCTTCCAGCAGCACAAGTCTGGCAAGTGTATCAAATGCTGCAAATCGCATCGGAATATATCTTTCGTTGTAGGGGTGGCAGACATGGTGGCCCACAGAAAGGCCTAGAATGTTCGGAGGTGACGCCAAATATGTGGAGTCTGTAACTAAATCCAGAGGAAAATGAACAAACTTTGACAAAGAACATGGCTTTCTATCAAGTCTGTTACCACACCCAGAAGTAACTCAGCAAAATTTGAAATAGAAACTTATGTAGTTATAGTATGTCATTCTATCCACCCATACAGTTTATGTTACCCCCTTCTGGATACATTCGTGAATGGAGTAATATTTCACGTCATTTATGAATATCACATGCCATTTTTCATTCCACGTTAAGTGTGACGCCCTTGATGAAGACAAATTTTTGTGTGCTCTGCAGAATTTGATTCACTTGCCAAATCTGTGTTGTTGGAAGAAACTATATACTTCAACGAAGGAATATTTTGCATGTGACCTGAAAATCCATTCCAACTCCCAGCAAGAAAACAAAAAAGATCAACAAACAAATCTCTAGGCAGGATTTTCAACCAAAAGCATTGAATACAAGGAGAACACCAACCAAAACATACTTGTTCTTTTTTTATCCTCTTGTCTGAGTTTTTGTTGGATAACAGAGTTTTTTTTTGGGTCAAATCTCACGTCACATAAAACCAATCTCTCTTCTTTCATTTGGGCCTCAATGGTATATCTAAGTTGTCTTACATGTCCATGACCAGGAACATTAGAATGAAGGCACCCTAAAGCCCAACTCTTTGATGATAGAGAGAAATGGAAATAAGTATTTAAAAGCAACGCTGGAGGATGACAGTATGATATTTCATATATTTTGGGTTAATTCATTTTAATGAAAGATGTTCTCAATATTTTCTCTTATTTATGCCAATATTTTTGAATATGTACGTTGAATAGTGACTAATAGCACGTATTAACATTCCCATATCCGAGCAGATTCTCAAATTTGACATCTAACATATGCACAGTATTAAAGAGGAACATGACGTCAAGTCCTCTATGGGTGACACGTTCGTGGATGGCAGCAAGGTAGTACAATATTGCACTGTTACTATGATGAATCCTTTAAAAAACTAAAAGAGTCAATATTTATTTTTTGCAAATTCAAAATGCAGGAAAAATAAATTACCAAATGCCATAATATTTGCATGTCTATTCATTTTAATGGGACATGTCCTCGAGCTTTCTGATTATTAAAGATGATATTTTTGAACCTATCTGGTCGGTTGTCACTTTTTAAAGAATAATTTATGTCTATTGGGAAGGGCGAAAGGTAGCGGGGATGGAGGTGAGCGACAAATGCTTTTAAACTTTTCTGAACCCGAGAAGGCATCAACCCACGAAACTTTGAAAACTCGACTAAGTATGGAAAGGTAGGTCGGATAGACAAACTCATCATAGGCAGAGGCACGATTGCGAGTTCGAGGAGTGCAGGGTCGAATTGTAGAGCACGAAATTTTTGGATGCAAGATGTATACACCAAACACGAGCTACCATAGTTCGATAGCACCTATCTACAAAGCCGCGTTCATAAAATTGGTTAAGTATGCAACCGAACGATGATCGGTCGGAATCGTGATGTGAATATATAGATGGAGATAATGATTTTTCAGATCGCCACACTGGGAACCCGCAAGCACAGAAACGTCAGAAACTATAGAAACAAAAATGCATAATAGAGCGGAAGAACAAAAGGTAAAAAACGGGAAAGTTTACAAGAGGAAAAAAAAGGGAGAGAACAACTATATCGCTCAGACAACAACACTTACTCTCATAAATATGAAACCATAGTAAGAAATAAACCATGGAAAAACCACTCCAGCTATGAAATATAGTTGGAGGCTGACAAACTCTGGTTGAAGCCGTAAGAAATGCAATTTACATTGACTGCAAAATTTTGTATGTTATTTTATCTTAATAGTATTTTATGGGGAGTCAACTGCAAAACAATGTAACAACAGATCCAACTACAGATACAACGCCCTAACATTGAAAACCTTAGGCAAACAAGAGCAAGCAACAAATAACAACCTAGTTAAGAAGCACCAAAAGGCCCAACTGCAGCCGCAAGACCCGAACCCTGCAAAGTCGAATCAAACAACAATAACAACATACAGTGAACAAAGAAGCAAGCACCAACCAATCGAACAGGAATGTTGTATTTCCAATCGCGGTTGCAAAACCCCAAATGTGAAAAATGCAACAAGACGAACAGGCAAACAACAACAACAACAACAACAGGAAAATAAGAAATCAGTGGAGATGCAAGAAGCAAGCATGAACCAGTGAACCAGCAATGTC
Source organism: Picea engelmannii (assembly GCA_009831015.1). Classification (NCBI taxonomy): domain Eukaryota; kingdom Viridiplantae; phylum Streptophyta; class Pinopsida; order Pinales; family Pinaceae; genus Picea; species Picea engelmannii. The sequence goes on from ML786277.1 coordinate 424,593, forward strand.
GCTAAAGCACAATATTGCCCAAATTGACTACAGAGAACATTGCATATAAAATAAAATAAAAAGAAGAAAATGTATTGTAACAATCCTGCTAAGTAAACATTCAATGTTGCGAAGCCTGTTAGGTAAAAATTTAAGTCTGTCAGAAATGCTTTGTAAACATTTAAGAAAGAATGCAATGTGACAGGTCTCTGACGTACTATGAAGTCAACGAATTATCGATCGCTATAGTCCCTCTATGCCTACGGAAAGGGCTAATAATGAATTCCTTAAAACACAATTCTTATAGACACGTGATATTAGATATGACATCTATTTCGACTTAAAGTATTATACTTTGATTTGAGTGGCAGTATATTGAGATCTTATGATTTATGAGACATTGGCAAAATGAGATTTAGTTGTTTATTTATGCATATAAATATTTATATGTGGTTAACATTGAAGTTTAATAATAAAAAAATTAAATATGTATTTTTTTATTAGAATTTAATGATAATTTTAATATTGAAATTAAAGAATGTTTTGAAAACTATGTGATACTCATAATTAGTTATTTGAGGATTTGAATTAGTTGTATCTTCCCTAATTTATTTTAATTGATAAGAATAATGTTGGTTTAAAATGAATTATGGAATGTTGATTGAATACAATATGAATAAATATGTAACACTAAAAAGGGGTAATGGACAATATTGAATTATTGGTATTAATGATTATATGTTAATCTTATTTTATTATGATGATCAATGATGATTGAATATTGACATACATGGTTATGTGATATGCTAGGAGCATAAGTGAATACCATAAATCCACAGACTATGAGTCACTAATGGGAGCACATACACATGAAGGTATGTGCATAAGAACTTATAACTATGCACTTAGGGCATACAAAGTACTTCCACCAAACCTATACAAACTAAACTTGACATGTGTGTTAGTTGAGGCCAAAGAGCTATGGAGATTGCAATACCTCTAGGCCAAACCCCAACTATAAATGTAAATACAATTGTACTTAGGTTGGTGAGCCGGGATGCAGAAAAGACAGTATATCTTTAATGTAAACGTAAATGTATTTACATGCAAATTTTAATGAAAAACACACCACTGCATGCATACCAATCACATAAAAGAGTATGGGGGACTGAACTCCACTAGTTAGGGAAAGGGGGATAAACCTTAAGGATAAGGGGCTAAGCTAGGGAGTTGAAGCCAAAAAGGAATATTATATTAATAATCCTTAATGTATAACATATGGATAATTATTTTATCCTAAGTTCTAAGGAGGGGGACAAGTGGGCCAAATCAGCTCTCAACAAGACAAGTGTCAAGTTGGGGACCTACAAACATAGAGTGGGGGACTTAGTTCATTTTCCCATTATTCCATTCATTTCGTCATTCCAGGAGGCCATTGTTCCATCTTCCCATAATTTCCTCCATTATTCTTTAACTCACGGATTTTCAGTTGCCCGTTGGAATTTTTTGTAACTGTACCTGTACTTGTACCCGTATCAGTACCTGTACATGTACTCATACCTATACCTAGAGATATTAGGAAATGGAATGAAGAAGCGAGTTGTCAAGCCCGTGGAAGACTGAAGATGTAGGTTGCCAGGCCCATGGAAGATTGAAGAGGTGGGTTGTCATGCCCATGAGAAATTCTCTCTAGGCAAGAGGATTGTTGGGAATTGATTTCTCAAAGGTGCCAAACTACAACTACATGGCTCTGAGACTTCATGTCTGACCTGTTGATGAAGCCCCAGAAAGGAAATGGGGCAATCAAAGGACTTTTGAGGAGAGAAGGGGCACATTTCCTGGGGTGGGACAGGCATGTGGGGAATGAGAGATTGTAGGCTCTTAGTTTGAGTTGGAACATGTGGCATAGTCCTTCCTGTTGTCTGAGTAAAATCATCCTAGTTAATAATTTCTTTACCTGGGTGGAGTTTAGTCCCAGCTCGGGAGTGACCACTTATGTCAGTTTTGAGCAGTGTGGTCTAAGGCTAGGAGGAACATGGAAGGTCTGCACGCAGTTGGTGATCTTTTGTATCAAAGATAAGTGTCAATTATGTGTTAAGTTACATGTTGCATTATTATTTGTGCATTTATTTTTATGGGATTTTCCTGTGAATGTTGCATGTGTATTTCCACTATTATTCTGTATAAATCTGTGTATTTGTAGAATATTTGTATTTTTTAATTTTATATACAGTTCGAGAATTTTTGTGTGGCATAGCCCAACAATTTGGTGTTGGGGATGTTACAATATGGTATCAGATCTCTAGTTTTCAACACTGAGCCTCGATGGGCCAAGCAAGTTGAATTGATTCAATTGCGTGGAATTGGGAAAAAGCCCCAATTTATGTTGTTAAATTCATGGAAAGATTGAGAAATCTCTTTGTGAGAAGGAGAACGGACGAGATCTGTTTGGGAAAGGTCTGAATTCCTCACAACTGTCGGATCGTGAGAAGGAGCATGGTTGTTAAACCCTCAAGTCCTTCGGACTTCGTTGCTTCGGCAGTTTTTAAGTCTTTGTTGAAAAGGAGGCAAAAGCCCCGAATCTCCGAAGTCCCGAAGTGAATCTACGTCGTAATCATTGGGAAGACTGCCTAACCATTGGATTGGTCGTGGAACAATCTGATTCATTGGATCAAACTCGGTCTAGAAGGAGGATCTCTGTGAAGAAGATCAGATCTCAGCCGTCGGATCTACGCATAGACGAACGTGAGTCGTAGATCTCACACATTCGAAGATTCGACACTCTGGGAGAAACTAGTTCTTACATTTCCAGGAGGAGAATTCCCCGAAGTCCCGAAGCCCAGAGTCAATACGGACCATTCATTGTTAGGGGCACCTGTCCGCAGATTAGTGAGTATTCAGAAATTCAGCATTCAGGTGATTTGTAGTGTTATGTTGAGAAGTCTCCCGAAGCCCAAAGTCTTGGAGTGTTGAAGTCCCGAAGCTTCGGAGAAGTGTTGTTCAGGAGTTCGCCAATTCAGCGTTCGAGTGAATTGTGGTGTTATGTTGAGAAGTCTCCAAAAGGCCGAAGTCTCGGAGCGTCGGAGTCCTAAAGCTCTGGAGAAGCATTGTTCGAGAGTTTTCCAATTCGGCATTCGGGTGAATTGTGGTGTTGTGTTGAGAAGTCTCCCGAATCCCAAAGTCTTGGAGCGCCGGAGTCCCGAAGCTCTGGAGAGCACCTGGTCGGGAGTTTGCCAATTCGGTGTTCGAGTGAATTGTGGTGTTAGGTTGAGAAGTCTTTCGAAGACCAAAGTCTCGAAGTCCCAGAGCGTCAGAGTCCTAAATCTCCGGAGAGCGTCTATTCAGGAGTTCGCCAATTCAGCGTTCGGGTGAATTGTGGTGTTATGTTGAGAAGTCTTCTGGAGCCCGAAGTTTAGAGTACCGAAGTTCTGAAGCTCCGGATAACATACATTCGGGAGTTCGCCAGTTCAACGTTCGGTGGTTTTGGAGTGTGTTGAGGGAGAAACCTCTAAAGCCCAAAATTCCAAAGCGTTGAAGTCCCGAAGCTCCAAATAGCGTACATTTGGGAGTTCGCTAGCTTGGTGTTCAGGGGTTTTGGAGTGTGTTGAGGGAGAAACCTCCAAAGCCAAAAATTTTGAAGCGTCGAAGTCCCGAAGCTCCGGATAGTGTACATTCAAGAGTTTTCTAGTTCCGTGTTCAGGGGTTTTGGAGTGTGTTAAGGGAGAAACCTTTGAAGCTCGAAATTCCAGAGCACCGAAGTCTGGAAGCTTTGGATAACGTACATTCGGGAGTTCCCTAGTTAGATATTCGGGGGTTTTGGAGTGTGTTGAGGGAGAAACCTCTGAATCCCTAATTTTTGGAGCCTCGGAGTCCCGAAGCTCCGGATAAGATCCTATCAACTAAGCGCTTGGTCATAGCCCTCGATCACATGCAATTTTTGCCGAAGTTAAGGGTCTAGCACCCTAAAAAAAAAAATAAGGTAGAAAAGGAGCTAAAGGAAAGATCCCACGAGGTTATGATTTGTACAGTTGTGCACCTAAATAAATAAAAAGGGTCCATGTTCATTATGAGATAATCCAACACAAGTCCAAGAGCTAATTAGGCTCCAAAAGAAGAACAATTATACAGGGATTTCCCTCACAAAAAGGACAATTTTCAAATAACCATAACTTTCTGCTCAAAACTAAGAATTGAGCATGGAAGTAGGCATTGGAAAGGATTTGGACAGTAGAATATAACTATTCACCAAGAAAATTGATCTGGGCAGTTAATTTTCAGGAAATCAGAAGAAATAATTCTAATGCATTATTGAACCAAAATTGTGCATAATTTCATGAATTGTTAAATCAATTAGCCTAACAAGTTTTGTTGGTTGCACATTTTGCAGAGTTAACAACAATTAGATCATAACATGATTAGCACAGAGTTCAAAATCATGGAAAATACACAGGGGGCCTACAACCTAAAAGATGAAATCAGAGGGATGTATGTCAACATGGTTAATGAGGGTACAAACTCAAATGGACATGGAGAAGGAAAGGAAGAAAACATGAACTTGGTATAGATCATTAAAAGTTTGCAAAAGGATGTCCAAAGTTATAAGGATGATAATGAGAGGTTTATGAAATCCAAGGAGGAGAAAGAGGGCTTCAACATAAAGCTAATGTAGAGCTTGAACAGAATAGAAAAGAAGATGGATAAGGACAATGACACAAGCAAATCAGGAAGTCACGAGTCTCATGATGAAGGAAGAAGAACAAGAAGTGTTGGCATAAATCACCATCACTCCCCAAGGAATTCCACTAGGAGAGCACACAATAGCTCAATTCCATCCCCTTTCAGGAAACATAAGAGGAGGTCTAAGGTGGATGAGCTACAAGGATAAATGAACAAAATCAAGCCTCCTACATTTGATGGTGAGCACAAGAAGGATGAAGATGCAGAGACATGGCTGCTAGGCATGAGAAAATATTTTCAATTTCATAATTAATCTTCACACACAGAGGGAATAATTGTCATCTATCAGCTCAAGGGAAAGGCATCCATGTGGTGGGACCAATTTTTGTAGGGGCAACACATTGATGAGAAAAATGTTACTTGGAGGGAATTCGCGAGGTATTTTCAAAATAAATACTTGACTAAGAGGTACTATGACAAGAAAATGAAGGATTTCTTTGAACTCAAGCTTGGGAGTATGACCATAGATTAATATGAAAGAAGGTTTTTAGAACTGCTAAAGTATGCTTCTTTCGTCAAGGAAGAGCCAATTAATATTCAGAGGTATTTGAGTGGGATTCCACCATTTATCAGTGACAAGATACAATATGATGATCCCAAAACATTGGAAGACACCATAAGGCGATTTGAATGCCTTTATGATCAACATAAAGGAAGACCAACTTTCCAAAAATGACTAAGAGGTACTATGACAAGAAAATGAAGGAGTTATTTGAACTCAAGCTTGGGAGTATGACCATAGATGAATATGAAAGAAGGTTTTTAGAACTGCTAAAGTATGTTTCTTTCATCAAGGAAGAGCCTGTTAAGATTCAGAGGTATTCGAGTGGGCTGCCACCATTTATCAGTGACAAGATACAATATGATGATCCCAAAACATTGGAGGAGACCATAAGGTGAGCTAAATGTCTTCATGATCAACATAAAGGAAGGCCAACTTTCCAAAATCTTGGGAAGACAAGAAGAAAAACAACATAGAACAAAGGAAAAAGGGGAATAAGCCACCATTCTTCATAAATAATCCTCAGGGATAGTCATCCTCTAGAGAACCTGGAATGACTGAGACAGGGGAGCAAAGACCAAGGAAACCACCTATTAAATGTTGGGGTTGTGGGGAAGATCATATGTATAGAGATTATCCTCACAGAGGTGAAAAAGTGAGCCCACTGTTCACAATGTACAACAAGATGATACATTGGAGGACATGGGCAGAAATGTACCTAGGATCTATGCATCCCTAGACAACAATCAAGTTGAGTTTCAGTCACATATGATTGAAGTGGAAGGTAAGCTCAACAACCAAACCATTGCTATTTTAATTGATTCAGGAGCTAGTCATAGTTATATAGATCTAAGATGGTGGAAAGATTGCATTTGCCAAGAAACAAGCATGGAAAATCTTGTTTGGTGTAGTTGGCTACTGGAGATAAAAGGAAAATTAATGAAATGGTTAAGGCATGTCCAATGGACATGAATGGACTGAGCACCAGGGAAGATTTGAACATCCTACCTTTAGGTTCCTATGACTGTCTAATTGGTATGGATTGGTTGGACCGACACCATGCTATCCTAGACTATTATAATAAGGCATTTATTTACCTAGATGAATAAGGGAACCTAAGGACAGTACAGGGAATTCCCAGGGTATTAACCGTCAGAGAAATTTCAAGATTGCAACTGAAGAAAAGTTACAGAAAAGGGTGTCAAATATTTGCAGCACATATAGAAGAAACACCTAAAAGAGATGGAAGATAAGGTGTCAAATATTGAAGATTATGCAGTCTTAAAAGAGTTTGAATATGTGTTTAAATAAATACCAGGATTACCCCCTAAAAGATACATTGATTTCTCCATCAATCTGATACATGGAGCAACCCCAGTATCCAAGACCCCTTACAAGATGATTACACCAGAATTGAAGGAATTACAAATGAAACTTGAAGATCTTATAAGGAAGGGGTATATATGCCCAAGTGTGTCACATTTGGGTGCCCCGGTATTATTTGTGAAGAAAAAGGATGGAACGTTGAGACTTTGCATTGACTTCATGCAGTTGAACAAGGTAACTATAAAGAATAAGTATCCGTTTTCAAGGATCAATGACCTCTTTGATCAGTTGAAAGATGCAAAAATATTCTCCAAGATTGATCTTAGGTTTGGCTATCATCGGGTAAGAATTAAAGAACAAGACATCAGCAAGACTTCCTTCCGAACAAGATATGGACATTACGAATTCACAGTGGTGCCATTTGGGTTATCAAATGCATCAATTGTCTTCATGTGTTTAATGAATGGTATTTTTAGAGAATACTTAGATAAGTTTGTCATTGTATTTTTGGATGACATTCTTATATATTCTAAGTCAGAGGAAGAGCATGAACAACACTTGAGGATGGTACTATAGGTATTAAAGGAGCATCGGTTGTATGCCAAATTGAGCAAGTTATCATTTTATCAGAAGCAAATTCATTATTTGGGACATATCATTTCATAGGAAGGGATAGCAGTGGATCCTGAAAATATTGAGGCCATTAGAGGATGGTCAACAACAAATAATGTGACAAAGGTTAGATCATTCATGGGCCTTGCATGCTACTATATGAGATTGAAGGATTCTCCACGCATACCTGATCACTTCCTTGCAAAAGAAGGGTGTTACAAGGAAAATCTCTCTATGGCTAGGGGTAAACCACAAAATATAGAAATGACTGCAGAAATCAAGTCTAATCTCAAGTATGATATATAAACAATTATGCTAGTAAGACAAGATAAAAGGCCTACCTCATCTAGATGTTCAATGAAGTCCACCGTTGAGCACTTGACCCAAAGCGATACAACTACAACTAGTCCTCAACAACCAAGAAACGCAAGCATATGGTGATAATATATAATGTTAGCACATTCAATAGCATAATCCATCAACATTCATAAAAAAATATGCCCATATTAATTGGATGAGAAAAGAGTATTTCTATTAAAATATAATCAACAGAAGTGAATGAATTACAAACTTATGTGTCAGCACGGTTCAGAACCGATAAACTAAGTTCCTTCCAGCTGGGCCTCCACCACTTCAATCCTCCACCAAAGGCAAGCTCATATAAGAGAGACAATGAAGTTCTCAATCAAGAAGGGAAGAACCATGTATTCAGACTTAAAGGACAAAGGGATGTAGACTCAATGTGAAGTGAATAATTTCTCCAAAGTAACTTTGCTCTCAAAGTTGAATTCTTCTCCTCTTTTCCATAGATTGGATTTGGCCTATTTGCAGCCTTCAAGTGGAACTGAAGGGTCGATTCAAAACGTTTCCAATAAATGGAAGGTCAAGGATCATGGATCCCGTGACGTGACATGGAAACCCAACACCATTTTTTAATTTTGGGCACAAATCCTGATGTACACGGGTTGTAGTGGTGCAACCTGCATATACGCATGTTGTAATATAGGTAGGGCGCGTATATGTGGACAAATCATGTTTTTAGCTCTGGAATTTGCAAAAAGGGACTTCAAGTCTACATAGGGAAATGGAAAAAGGCCCTCTGTGCAAGTTTGCATAGGGTGAGGCAAATCTTGCTATAACAGATGCCCCCTAATGTGTGAGGTTTGAGGAGTATCTGCGATGGTTGAAATACATTTTAAGACCCAGAAGTGGAGTAATGGGGACCCAACTGGAAGAATTAGTTGCTCATGAAAATTTGTACTGACTTTGTGACTGCAACCTGCCCCTCAGCGAGCGGTCGCTCCACCAGGACCTTCTTCGCTCTTAGGCCCGAAGAGTCAAAGCTCTTCAACTCCCTCGGGAGTCCTTTACCCACAGCGATACTACCGGCGATCCTCCCTTCGCAGATCGAAAGATCGGATCTCGCGATATCGCAAGACTCGTAACACTGCTCTCGGTCACTCAACCGCCGAAACCCCGAACGCCGATGGTCAACGGTCAAACCTCGGGGTATCGCCAATCGCGATGCCGAACCCTTATACTTCAAACCCCCCGATTACCGAGGTGCCGATCCCCGATGTGAGGCCACCTGTTCTTCACTCACTTCTGGGGCCCCACGATGCCACGTCACCTCGGGACTTCACGAATCGCGGATCCTCGACACAAAGTCTCTTGCTGGTGGAAACCCCGAACGTCGAAACCCTGATGCTCCGGATTCGTGCCACCTGTCCGCATTCCAACCGACGGCTCCGATTAAAATCGGGAAATTGCGCCTCACGATTTCGACGTGCATGTAATCCTTGCACTCGCCAACCCTGAGATGCCAATATGCAACAAGCCAACAGATTCCTCCGTGCGCCTGCGAGTTAACTTCCTCGCAGCTCCTCCACGATCTGACGGTCTGCGGGATTTCGAGACTCTCCACGATCAATTCAAGTCGTCGATTCTCTTCCTCTATGAAGAACTCTCCGTTATACCACCTTCGTCCTGCACGAACTTCACTAGGGTCGATTCCCGCAGCGAAACAAACGAACTATCTCTCCTGAGCTTGGTTCCTCTGATTCCTTCAGGGAACTTCCATGCACTTCCTGTGCCCGACTTCAATGACCTTCAAAGTGTTGAAGTCTTTCTGGACTTTCTTTACCCAGGCTTGCTACTGAGCCTCACGTCCAACCTGCATTCACCTGCACGACTTGAACAACCCAATACGACTCTAGGCAAAGAGAACAAAAGTTCAACTACTTAACCTCCTCAACGCACCCTATGCGGAGTAACTCAACTGCACTCTATGCAGGAATCTCCTGGCCTAAGCAGAGAAACAATTGAACTCTATTTCCTCATTCCCTCAGGTTTCGAACCTGATACGCAATCATATACGCAGCATATAGAAGATAAGCATAAAAAGAAGCAAACATGCATAAGCATAATATCAACAGCACACAGAGGTCAAACACATCCATGGAATTGAATCAAAGCTTTTCCTATTAACTCAATATCTGTACATGGAGGTTCTTCACAAGCTCTCTGCTCTTCTCCTCAATGCTAATGCTGAATAATCTGAATGCTAATGATAAAAATGATACAAAGGAGGGTGTCTATACTCCGTTTTCCCTCTCGAAAATAAAACTGTCTAATATAGACTTAACTATTTTATCTACTTGCATTAAATCTAAATAAATGCCTCAGCTACTTAAGGACGAGAGCTTATCCGCTCAAGGTCCGTTATAATGTACAAGTGCGCTTCATCACATCAATGTGTTAATTTTTGGCGCAGCCATATTACAATGTTCCCAAAATTTGAATGCTGGCGCTCTCCAGCTGTCTCTTTTCCTCCTCGCGCTGGCTCGCTTGATTGAGTGAGCGATGCTCCTGCATCATACTCCTCGGCTCAAAAGATTTCATGGGCTCCTGTCCATGAGCTACTGCACGATGTTCCCATGCTTCTGTATCACGGCCTCTGTCTCCCAGCTAGCATCCTCCACTGGGTGGTTCTTCCATTTTACCAGGTACTCAAAATACTGCTTCCTCCTGGTCTTTCTTCCTACTCTTTTATCCAGTATGCACTCCATCTTGGGCTTCTGTGCTACTGGCAATTGCTTCTGCCACTGGACCATTGGTTCTTCAATCTCAGTGCCTGCTTCTGCAGCCCTGTAGGGGTATAAATCCGAAATATTGAAAATCGGAGATATCCCGATGCCCTTTGGCAACTCAAGCTCGTACGCGTTCTCCCCGAATTTCTTCAGGATTCTGCATGGCCCGATTTTCTTCATCTTGAGCTTGTTGTATGTTCCCCTTGGGAACCTTTCTTTCCTCAAGTGCGCTAGAACCATGTCTCCAACTTCGAACTGAAGTTGCCTCTTCCTCTGATCGGCTCTGCGCTTATACTCTTGATTCGTCTTCTGCAGTCGCTGCTTCACCTCTGCGTGAAGTTCTTGCATAGCTTCAGCGAACTCTTCTGCACGAGCGCTGCTCATCTCAGCCTGTTCTGACTCCCTGAGTTCAGAAACCCCTCTTGATTGCGTTCCATACAAAATCTGGAACGGGCTCTTACCTGTACTCCGATTCACCGAATCGTTGTACGCAAACTCGGCCTGTGGTAGGATCTGATCCCAACTGCTGTGATGCTCAGTCACCAGGCTTCTCAACAGATCCCCCAAGCTCCTGTTGACCACTTCTGTCTGCCCATCTGTCTGCGGATGGTAAGCAGAAATGAATGCCAGATCAGTCCCCAGCTTCTTCCATAGCGTTCTCCAAAAATGACCTATGAATTTGGTATCCCTGTCCGAGACTATGCTTCTCGGCAATCCATGTAACCTGACAATTTCTTTAAAAAACAAATTTGCGATGTGGGTCGCATCGCTGGTCTTATGACACGGAATAAAATGTGCCATCTTCGAGAATCTGTCCACCACCACAAAGATGGAATCCACTCCTCGCTGAGTTCTCGTCAATCCCAAAACAAAATCCATACTGATCGCCTCCCACGGCCCCTCAGGTATGGGCAACGACTGATAGAACCCTGTGTTCTGCTTTCGTCCCTTCGCATGTTGACATATCCGACACCTGTCAACAAATCGTTTAACATCGGCGCGCATGCCTGGCCAATAATAAGATTCGCTCAGCTTGGCGAATGTCTTGTCATGTCCGAAATGACCTGCTAAGCCTCCACTGTGCTTTTCCTTCACCAAATTCTCTCTCATAGAGCAATCTGGAATGCACAATTGATTGCCCCGAAACAGCAATCCATCTTGGATCAGGTAGTCTATCCACAGACTCCTATCCCTGAGAACTGGGTTCTCGGCTGCCTCGTATGCCTCACCAAAGTCTGCGTCACCTACATACATATCCTTTAGATTTTCAAAACCCAAGGTTTTGACCCTGACTTCTTGCAGCAGCAAGCACTTCCTGCTTAAGGCATCAGCTACCTTGTTCGCAGTCCCCGAAATGTGCTTGATCACGAATGTGAAATTCTGCATGTACTCTACCCACTTCGCATGCTTCTGGTTCAACTTCTCTTGTTGACTCACGAACTGCAATGCATGATTATCGCTGTACAAAACGAATTCTTTGGGTATGAGATAATGCCTCCATTTTTTCAATGCCTGTATGATGGCATAGACCTCCTTGTCGTACGTGGAGTACTTCAACTTCGCATCATCCAGCTTCTCGCTATAATACGCCACAGGTCTGTCATCCTGACTCAATACCCCTCCAACAGCATACCCACTGGCGTCACACTTCACTTGGAAGGTCTTCTGAAAATCTGGCAGCACTAACACTGGCTGCTCCGTTATCTTTCGCTTTAACAGATTAAAGCTTTTTTCAGCCTCGGCTGTCCACTGGAAAACTTTATGCCGCTTTTTCACAGTGTCCATCATTGTAGCACTGATTCCGCTGAAATTCCGAATAAATTTCCTGTAGAATCTTGCCAAACCATGGAAGCTCCTTACCTCAAAAACATTTCTCGGCGATGGCCAATCCCTGATTACATTTACCTTCTCAGGATCCATCTTCAACTCATTTGCCGAGATTACAAAACCCAGATATATGAGTTATGTCTGCATGAAGGAACACTTCTTCAAATTAACCAACAGCTTCTCCTACTGTAGCCTTCTCATCACTATGGCCAAATGCCTCAAGTGCTCTTCCCTGGTTTTACTAAAAATCAAAATATCATCCAGGTATACAACCACAAATTTGCCAATGAATTCCCGTAGGACTTCATTCATCAGCCTCATAAAAGTACTTGGCGCGTTTTTCAACCCAAACGGCATGACCAGCCATTCGTACAAACCCTCGTTTGTTTTGAACGTTGTTTTCCACTCATCTCCCTCTCTCATCCGGATCTGATGATATCCGCTCTTGAGGTCTATCTTCGAAAAATAGTTTGCCCCACTCAGGCAATCCATCAAGTCATCTATTCTCGGTAATGGGAACCTGTACCTGATGGTGATCTTGTTTATGGCCCTGGAGTCTGTACACATCCTCCAGCCTCCATCCTTCTTCGGACTCAGTACCGTTGGAACGGCACATGGACTCAGACTCTCTCTGACCAGTCCTTTATCCTGCAGATCCTGTACCTGCCTTTTGACTTCCTCGTTCTCCTGAGGTGTCAACCTGTATGCTGCCTTATTCGGTAGACTTGCTCCGGGTATGAGGTCAATGTGTGACTCACACTCCGCATCGGTGGCAACGAACGAGGTAGTTCGTCCACGATGATATCAGCAAACTCTCCCAGCAGTTCCTGAATCTCCTCAGGCAAGTCGTCCACTCTTGTGCTCGTCAGGACAATTCTCGGCTTCCTGACAACAAAGAATTGTGGATCCTCATTCCTCTCCAGCTCTGTGAGAATCTCCTTCCCACTCATGAGAAGTATCGTGCTGCTAACTTCTGGCTTCACTTCTTTATCCTTTATCGGCAGCAATGTGTGTGTTTTCCCATCCTTCTCCAAGGTATAGGTGTTCATCCTCCCATCATGAACAACATTTCTGTCAAACTGCCATGGTCTCCCCAATAATACATGACAGACATCCATGGGAATGACATCACACAGAATTTCATCCCTATATTCACCCATTTTAAAATTTACCAAGCATTGTCTTGTAACACATACCTGGTGTCCTTTCTGCAGCCACGTCACTTGGTATGGACTAGAGTGTTTGTTCGTTTTCAGCTCCATCTTCTCCACCATCTCGGTCGAAACGAGATTGTCGGTGCTCCCACTGTCCACTATGACCTTGCATTTCCAGCCCTTGGTCTTGCAAGTCGTCCGGAACAGTCTGCATCTCTGAGCTGTGTCCTCCACCTTTTTCTCAGGTTTCAAAAGGACTTTATGCACTGTCAGCGATTTCCCACTTCCGCTATCTTCATCCTCCACGTCACGCCTCTGCACCTCAGCGACGTGAGCTTTTCCCCTGTCCATCTTCCTCTCTGGACAGTCAACGGCCTTCTGTCCGTCTTTCCCACATGTGAAACATGTGATAACTCCTCCTCTGCCTCTTCCGCTACCTCGGGTACGAGGAAATGTATTGGCATCAGCATATCCTCCTTGCTGATCATCCTGCTACCTCCTCGGCTCAGCAATTTGCTTCTGCTGTGAGGTTCCACCTCTTTCAGCTTTTCCCTGAGGCCTCTTCCAATCCTCCTTGGGCTTTTAGAAGTCTTTCTGGGCAACTGCTTTGCCTCTAGGCTGGCTTCTGCCTCGCCCTCTCTGACCTTGCTTGTGGCTCAGCTTCTCTTCTGCTTTTAGAGCCATATGGTACGCGTCCTCAACTGTTCGGATGGTCAGCATGCTTAATTCATCCTGGATGTCATACCTGAGGCCATTCAGGTATCTCGCCACATTTTCTTCATCACTCTCCTGATGACCAGCTCTGATGTTGAGCCTGTAGAACTCCTCGATGTATTCCTTCACTGACATCAACTTCTGTCTCAGGTTGTGCATACGCCTGAATAGAGTGATCTGGTAGTCCCTCGGAATGAACTTCGCCTTCATCTTGGCGATCATCCGATCCCAGCTTTTGATTTTCTGTTTTCCTTTGGAACGCCTGTCTGCCTGCAGCTCGTCCCACCATAAGGCTGCATGTCCTTTCAGCTTCGTGACAGCATGCCTTACTTTCTTGTCCTCTTCGATGTCCTCATAATCGAAGTAGGTGTCGAGTGCTCGGATCCAATCCAGCAACTCCTCAGCGTTTAGACTTCCCTCATACACGGGAATGTCCATCTTTGTCTTCGAGCTCATCCTCGAAATAGCTCTGATCAACCTCTCTATCGAGGCATCTTCTGCTGAGATCTCTTCTGCCTCACGTCCAGCTTCCTCTTCGACTTCGGAATCACTGAACCCTGCTGTACCAGCTCCACGCCTCTGGGTGGTCTCCATCTCCTCGAGTCTCGCCCTGAGATCTCGAATTTGGCGTTCCATTTATGGGTTTCGTGCTGGCCTACCCCTCCTTCGAGCATCCCTGTCCTCACGATCAGGTGACTGCCTTTCTCTTCTGGGCGGCATTGTATCTGTTTCTCTCTGCTTCAGAAAGAAAAGATACTACTTCTCTGATACCACTTGACTGCAACCTGCCCCTCAGCGAGCGGTCGCTCCACCAGGACCTTCTTCTCTCTTAGGCCCGAAGAGTCAAAGCTCTTCAACTCCCTTGAGAGTCCTTTACCCACAGCGATACTACCGGCGATCCTCCCTTCGCAGATCGGAAGATCGGATCTCACGATATCGCGAGACTCGTAACACTGCTCTCGGTCACTCAACCGCCGAAACCCCGAACGTCGATGGTCAACGGTCAAACCGTGGGGTATCGCCAATCGTGATGCTGAACCCTTATACTTCGAACCCCCCCGATTACCGAGGTGTCGATCCCCGATGTGAGGCCACCTGTCCTTCACTCACTCCCAGGGCCCCACGATGCCACGTCACCTCGGGACTTCACGGATCGCGGATCCTCGACACAAAGTCTCTTGCTGGTGGAAACCCCGAACGCCGAAACCCCGATGCTCCGGATTCGTGCCACCTGTTCGCATTCCAACCGACGGCTCTGATTAAAATCGGGAAATCGCGCCTCGCAATTTCGACGTGCATATAATCCTTGCACTCACCAACCCCGAGATGCCAATATGCAACAAGCCAACGGATTCCTCCGTGCGCCTGCGAGTTAACTTCCTCGCAACTCCTCCACGATCTGACGGTCTGCGGGATTTCGAGACTCTCCACGATCAATTCAAGTCGTCGATTCTCTTCCTCTATGAAGAACTCTCCGTTCTACCACCTTCGTCCTGCACGAACTTCACTGGGGTCGATTCCCGCAGCGAAACAAAGGAACTATCTCTCCTGAGCTTGGTTCCTCTGATTCCTTCAGGGAACTTCCATGCACTTCTTGTGCCCGACTTCAATGACCTTCAAAGTGTTGAAGTCGTTCTGGACTTTATTTACCCAGGCTTGCTACTGAGCCTCACGTCCAACCTGCATTCACCTGCACGACTTGAACAACCCAATACGACTCTGGGCAAAGAGAACAAAATTTCAACTGCTTAACCTCCTCAACGCACCCTATGCGGAGTAACTCAACTGCACTCTATGCAGGAATCTCCTGGCCTAAGAAAAGAAACAATTGAACTCTATTTCCTCATTCCCTCAGGTTTCGAACCTGATACGCAATCACATACGCAGCATATAGAAGATAAGCATAAAAAGAAGCAAACATGCATAAGCATAATATCAACAGCACACAGAGGTCAAACACATCCATGGAATTGAATCAAAGCTTTTCCTATTAACTCAATATCTGTACATGGAGGTTCTTCACAAGATCTCTGCTCTTCTCCTCAATGCTAATGCTGAATAATCTGAATGCTAATGATAAAAATGATACAAAGGAGGGTGTCTATACTCCGTTTTCCCTCTCGAAAATAAAACTGTCTAATCTAGACTTAACTATTTTATCTACTTTCATTAAATCTAAATAAATGCCTCAGCTACTTAAGGACGAGATCTTATCCGCTCAAGGTCTGTTATAATGTACAAGTGCGCTTCATCACATCAACGTATTAATGTTTGGCGCAGCCATATTACAATGTTCCCAAAATTTGAATGCTGGCGCTCTCCAGCTGTCTCTTTTCCTCCTCGCGCTGGCTCGCTTGATTGAGTGAGCGATGCTCCTGCATCACTTTGCACACATGGCTGGCAATTTGAATTACACTGCAGATCCATGTGAAAATATACCAAACAGTTTTCCATGGCCATGAATAGGCAATACAAAGGTGGTTACATGCCAAATGTTGTCATTGTCACGAACAAGGCCCAAGAAAACCAATCTCAAAATCAATCTGAATATATATGTATACAATGGAGTACAATGAAAGGTATCAACAGCTTAGGGAAGTTTCGACTATAAACTAATTTCTTCAAGTCTTCGACACAATATACCAAAGGTGCAATTCTACATCGTGTGAATAAAGGAGTTGAGGTCGAACACAATGAGACTTCGTTTGATTACCGGGAATTGAGGTATATCGTTAACAAATGTGAGACAACCTATCTATGATGAAAGTAGGTATCAAGGCACCGAGTACATTCTTACAAGTGTGAATAAAGGAGTCAGGTTCGAACACTTGAAGAATCCATCGATCAGGAGACATTGATGTATCCCAACTGTCGATGGCGAGAGAACCTTCCACTAATGACTGCAAGCCTCTAGGTACTCATAGGACTCTAGGTCTCATCTTCAGAATAGATGAGATGAAGTCGATGGAAGGAGACTCGTTGAAAGGATATCATTAAGGCACCTCTCATCATTCATCACGAGGTACAAAGCAAGAGCTTGATGATTTGGAGGAAATCGGACGAAGAACATGTTCACGAACCAACAACCCTGTGCATCTTTCGCATGTGCCAGATGTAAGCGGTACATAAAAAAGACCCTATGAATAGCAGCCAATGAGGAACAATGTTGACAAAGGCAAGGAAACCATCAATAGGGATAATGGCATCCAATACACTGCATGAATCCCAATGTGTGAATAGATGTCTTGTCGTCGAAAACAAGGGAAACCACCCAGTTAGCGACCAATGATGAAATGTCGAATGCTAGGTTCAAGGTTACCTACCAATGAGGAAAGTAGGACCAGGGTGTGAAATAGGACTACAGCTTCATGTGATTCTGAGACATACTGAGGGTATGGCCGACATGAGAAGTCAAGAGTTCTGAGGAGTGGCCGACACAGGTTGATAGACATCCTTTGAACGAGAGCATGAGACATATGGAAGACTCTAGAAGCATAGACTCAGTGATGAAACTTTGAGATGCAAGAGGCATCAATCAAACTCTCCATAGGGAATAGAAGAGTAACCGGTGAGGGAGTAAACTCTCTGTAATGAGCTCAGCTTCCTAAGGTCATGCTAAACCCAAAATTTTGATGACAAGTGGACTCAAAAATTTTGTGCTTTGTTCAAAGGCAACACAATTGCTGCCAATATAAGATAATACTCCTTTCTCGCCCATCTTTTTTTTGTTTTTTCATAATCAAATGAATGTTATGATACAGAGGAGGAAACGAGTGTCGCAGGTAAGAAAAACTAATTATGGCAATGGAACATACCTATGCTCAAGGCAATGAGGTGCATGCGGGAGATGGACACTCAGGGGAATGCTTCCTCCTCGGTATAGGGTGTCAAGCTGCAAAGGATATAAACAAGGCTCTGCTTGGTTGAGGATGTAAACTGTTGAGGTAAACGGATTATAACACAAAAGCAAGAACCAGAAATAGGCTCAATACTACAAGCAAGGGCATGAGATGCAATTAGAACTTAACGCCCAAAAAATGTCAGTTTTCGTAGTCTTAGTCTACTTGGTTTGGAAAAGGGATACACTTGCACCAAATAGACGTCCTTTCAGATCCAATTAATGAGTGTGAAAAAGACAAGTTCACTCGGCAATATTTTCTCTTTTGAAACGAGTCGGAAAAGAGCTTAACCAAGACTCACGACCTTTCAAGTCCAATTAACGAGTGTAAAAGATACAAATTCACTCGACAATCTTTTCGCTTTTTAGACGAGTCAAAAAAGAGCTTAAATTAGACTCATTGGGGGGTTTCTATGCAACATGTCATGGGGCAGGCCAAGGCTTCGTGCAGGACTTCTGTCAAAAATCAACAACTCACAGATAGCTGACACAAGCTTGGGAAAACCCAAAACTTTCCAAGTTGAGGAGGATGAAATACTTGCATAGGTTACCTTATCTACAATATATCAAAGAATGCCCCTTATCTGGAAGCGTTTAGAAAAAGTGAGACGAGGCTCTACAAGATCATTCCAATCAAAGGAAATCACCCTAGAACTTGGATGGAGTGTACTCGAATAGAGTGGAATGCTCCCTTGTGCAGAAGGTATAGAACTAGAGATGCTAAGGACATGGTATAGAAGGTATAGAACTAGAACTAGAAGAGCGGGATCAACCGAAAATTGCATTGGTGCAACCACTTCTTCAACCATTGGTTGAATAGGATGTGAGACAACAAGGTCAAGAGATGCATAAACCCCAAAAATAGGAGTGGTGTCGGTCAAAGATTACATTGACACGACCGTTGGTTGAACAAGATGCGAGACAACAAGGTCAAGAGATGCATCATCCCCTAAAGGAAGAGGGGTGTCAGCCAAAGATTGCATTGGCATAGCTGCAGTATCAACCAAAGAAGTTTGGGAAGCCAAAAATGACTCAGAACCCGAAGGCCCCCCCGGTAAGAACCACGCTTCTGGTACCACAGCAGTAGCAGGGCACAAACGAGTAAGGTGTTCTCCTTCGCAAATCCTAGAAAGGAACTTGGGCTTACGTCTTACACGTCTAGGCTTCTCAATCGTATGAATTCCCCTAGCATGACTTGCAGAGGCCAGTGACATGCTCGCAGCATGACTTGCAGAGGTTAGTAGAAAATATCCAACATGACTACCAGAGGTTGGTGATGAATCCCCAATATGACTAGCAAAGGTTGGTGACGAATCGCCAACATGACTAGCAGAGGTTGGTGATGAATGTGCAGTGTGACTAGAAATGACTAGACTTGTGCCCCCAACATGACTTGCAGCGGCTGGTTGTTGTTATTCAACATGAATTGCAGAGGTTGTTGACCAATCTCCAACATGACTAGAAGAAGTTGGTGATATAATGCCAGTATAGCCTACAATGACCGGACTTCTGGCGGTGGTGGGTTGTGGCATTTGAGACCAATGTTCCAAGAAAGACTGATTTTGAGAAATTGCAAGAAAAGAAGGGTTCGGGTATACACCATGGCAGGATAGTATTCTCCTCCATACTGATTCATAAAGGGGTGTAAGGGCATCGACACCAAGGAATCTGCTTGCGAAGAGAAAGCGACATGACAAGGGTTACTCATGTGAGGATATATGTTACCCCCAGACGAAAGAAATTTGTGAAGGGGGTTTGCCCATACTATAAAAATAACTCCATGCGGATGAAACACCAAAGGACAGACGAAGTTCCACCATGGGAAAAGCTTTCGTACGAACCATCATAGCGGAAGAAGGATAGGTGGATGGAGTGTAGTAAGTAGAATGACCGCCCATTTGAGCACTTGCTCCTGGAAAAGTGGATTCGTAGGAAGGAATATTCCAACCTCCTACCGTAAGAGTTGTTTGAGGGATATGACTCCCACCAAATGGAGAGGAAGAATAAGGAGGAAAGACAAAGGGTGGAAAGTGTGAAGACATGTTTGGCATACCATGAGAAAAATTATTAGAGACCCAAGGCATTGACTGAGTATCATAATTCTGCATACCATTATGAAACACGGACAGGTTCGTCCCCATGAAATGAGTGAATGTCATGGGGGAGGTAGCATTAAATAAGGGAGTCAAAGGGACTCCACTATCCATGATAATGAAAAATCATGACGCAATACAAAATCCTAAGGTCAACTAATAATCAAAGAGCACACCAAAATAAAACAAAAGGCCAATATGCATACAAACGAGATAAAGTGGTTGAAAGAGGCCTCCCCCCATAAAGTAGGTATGCCTCACCCAAGAGGGGCCTGAGACTCCCTACTAAAGATCGAAGGTATCAAAATCAATTATAAGGGACCTCGTGGGCTTAACAACCAATCGGCTACATCCCCCCGGAGAGGTAATCCTCCATAAAGGTTGTGTGTTGTCCAACCCTTATCTGACCCAGGGTACCTGTAGAATAACCCCTGCAAGTAACCTATGTGGTACCTAAGTCAAGCAACTAAGAAACCATGATATAACCAATGCACAAGTGAGCAGTCATAAGTCAGGTCCACCTTATGGGCAGGGTAACAAAAACTGAAACCTTGAAAGCATCGCCTCTCATAGAGGTAAAGGTACTAGCAAGATCCCCATATACGAATAGATCCCCAGAAATATATCGAACGCTAAGAAGGTATCGGGGGGATATCCCTTCAACCAACCTCACGTGACCTCGTTCTTAACTCCGATGTAAGTGGAGTCTCCTGATATTACCGATTACACAATGGATTTCTCCACTCCCTTAGTCAAACACATATGTTGATTTAATAGCCTTGGAGAAGTTTACTCACAAAATCCTATTCCAAGGCTCTAAATCCTATACTAGTTTGTGCACCCTAGAAAAATAAAATCGTTACTAATCATATTTAAATTATAGCATTACTTTTAGTGGCCTTGCTTACTCAAAAAGGTGCGGTCGTGAAACTAATGATGTTATGACTTAGCAAGTAAAATAAATGAATATGCATACAATGCAAATTTCTAACTTCAATTTTCAATAAATGATATGTTTTTCAAAATGTAATTCTCAATTCAGTTCTACAATTCTAAAATAAAATACAATCTTCCTTTACATGTACTAAGATAAATGATAAAGACTCAAGAGATCAAATTGCCAACAATGTAAAATGCCTAATATTTTTGTATTTTCAATATAAAGGAATGAACAACAGCTTGATATAAAAACTCTACTGTGTGTAAACAAGGACAAATCAAGTAGGATATCAAGGACCAAAACACCCAGCCCAGGATACAAGGACAATCAAATGAAAAGGATGATGGGAAAGGCACCGCCCAAAAGTTCAACCAAAGAAAGGTTTCTTGTCATTTCACAGACACTTAACAATCATAACAGAGACCAAAGAAGACTCAACAATCATCAAAACCTACCCAGCAACCATCAAACCAAACAACCAAGAAACAAAGGGTGATGTACACGATTGTTCAAGGGAAAAGCGCGCATATACGCATCTTATGTACGCGACTGTCAGGCAAAAACCCTCGTATATGTGTCAAAACACAACCAGACTAAGGAGAAGGCTAAGAAACTCAAACTCGGAGTGAACAGAGGCTGTCAAGCAATCATACAACAAGAAAATCAATATAAACAAGAGCAATCTAAGGAGAAAAACACTCCAAACCCCGAAAAAGAAGATTATTTCCCCAGTATGGTTGCCAATTTTGTTACGAGGAAAATCTCTCTATGGCTAGGGGTAAACCACAACAGACGAAAATGACTGCAGAAATCAACTATAATCTCAAGTATGTTATATAAACAAATATGCTAGCAAGACAAGATAAAAGGTCTACCTCGTCCAGACGTTCGATGAAGTCCACCATTGAGCACTTAACCAAAAGTGATGCACTTGCAACTAGTCCTCAACAACCAATAAATGCAAGCATATGGTGATAATATATAATGTTAGCACATTCAATAGCATAATCCATCAACATTCATAACAAATACGCCCATGGAATAACAATTCAAATATTCACAAGATATTAATTGGATGAGAAAATAGCATTTCTATTAAAATGTAATCAGCAGAAGTGAATGAATTACAAACTTCTGTGTCGGCACGGTTCAGAACCGAGAAACTAAGCTCCTTCCAGCTGGGCCTCCACCACTTCAATCCTCCACCAAAGGCAAGCTCATATAAGAGAGACAATGAGGTTCTCAATCAACAAGGGAAGAGATTGGGGGTTGAACCATGTGTTCAGACTTAAAGGACAAAGGGATGCAGACTCAATGTGAAGTGAATAATTTCTCCATAGTAATTTTTCTCTCAAAGTTGAATTCTTCTCCTCTTTTCCATAGCTCGGATTTGGCCTATTTATAGCCTTAAAGTGGAACTGAAGGGTTGATTCAGAACGTTTCCAGTATATGGAAGGTCAACGATCATGGATCTCGTGACGTGACATGCAAACCCGACACCATTCTTTAATTTTGGACACAAATCCCGATGTGCATGGGTTGTAGTGGTGCAACCTGCGTATACACATGTTGTAATATAGGTAGGGTGTGTATATGTGGAAAAATCGTGTTTTTAGCTATGGGATTTGCAAAAAGGGACTTCAAGTCTGCATAGGGAAATGGGAAAAGGCCCTATGTGCAAATTTGCATAGGGTGAGGCAAATCTTGCTGTAACAAAGGAGATGAAGTTTCAGTGGACATTGGATTATGAAAGGAGTTTCCAACACTTGAAGCAATTATTAACAAGTGCCTCAATACTAAGGATTGTTGATCTAAATGAAGACTTCATCATATGCACTAATGCATGTAAAGAAGGGCTTGGTGGAGTTCTCAGTCAAAATGGGTATGTAGTATGTTATGAATCAAGGAAGTTGAAGGAGCATGAAAAACACTATGCTACTCATGATTTGGAATTGACAGCCATAGTGCATGCCTTGAATATGTGGAGGCACTACCTCATGGGGAAAAGGTTTGAGTTTAGGACAAACCATAATGGTTTGAAATATTTATTTGAACAACCAACTCTAAATACCAGGCAAAGCAGGTGGTTAGAATTTCACAGTGAATATGAGTTTGATATAAAGCATATCAAAGGGAAAGAGAACAAGGTGGTTGATGAATTTAGCAGGAGGGTGCATGAGTTGCATGCTACAACCATTAGCATGTACCAATCAAATTTGAAAGACATGTTCTTAGAGGCTACAAAATCAGATTTGCAATACATGGAAATAATAAAAAAATTACAACAAGGTATTTTGCAGCAAAAAATGGAAGACTATAAGCTAGGAAATGATGAAATTCTCATGTACAGGGGCAGAACTTATGTACCAAATTCCCAGGAATTGAAAAATATGATATTGAGAGAAATGCATAGTGTACCTTATGTTGGGCACCCAGGTTATCATAAAACTATTGCAGTTGTCAAGAGCCAATATTATTGGTCAGGCATGAAGAAAAAAGTTGTTTATTTTATTGCCAAATGTTTGGAATGTCAAAAGGTCAAGACTGAGCATAGACACCCAGCTGGTTTGCTACAACAATTACCTATCCCTGAGTGCAAATGGGAAGTTGTAACAATGGATCTCATCACCAAACTTCACAAAACAAACAAGCAGCATGATTATATCATGGTCGTGGTGGATAAACTTACTAAAGATGCCCATTATATTCCAGTAAAGCTCACTCACAAGGTAGCCAACATTTCCTAAAGGTGCCAAACTGCAACTATAGGGCTCTGAGACTTCTTGTCTGGCCTGTTCCTGAAGCTCCATAAAGGACATGGGGCAGCCGAAGGACTGTTGAACAGAGAACGGGTACATTTCCTAGGATGGGAAAGGCATGTGGGGAATGAGAGACTGTAGGTTGTTAGTTTGATTTGGCACCTGTGACATAGTCCTTCCTATTGTCTGAGTAACATCAGCCTGGTTAAGAATTCCTTTACCCGGGTAGAGTTTAGTGCCAGCTCGGGGGGTGACCACTTCTGTGAGTTTTTACCAGTGTGGTATAAGGCTAGGAGGAACGTGGAAGGTCTGCACACAGTTGGTGATCTTTTCTATCAAAGGTAAGTGTCAATTGTGTGTTAAATTACATGTTGCATTATTATTTATGCGTTTATTTTTATGGGTTTTTCATGTGAATGTTGCATGTGTATTTCTATTGTTATTCTGTATGAATCTGTGTATTTGTAGAATATTTGTATGTTTTAATTTTATATACAGTTCGAGAATTTTTATGTGGCATAGCCCAACAGTTGGGTGTTGGGGATGTTACAGAGATAAATGGCACTACAAAGCCTTACAAAGGTTGAAAGTTTAGTAAATCCTCATAGCAATGTTAGGACTTTCAATGCTTGTTGTAATCAGTGCCACCCGTTTGATATGTTATTATACCATCTCATGAAGCAGATAAAGACTAGTCTCAGCAAAGGGACTTGTGCCATGGTGAACATGATCATTCAAGCGATAAGAGGGGCAAAGTTGGGGCTGTAAGTAATGAATTTTTTTATAGATCATTCAAACACTGGGATGGAGAAAACTAGGGTTTCAAATAATATCATTCAGGTACCAGGAGGGTGAAAATTAAGGGCTATAACTGTTCAAGAATTGAATGGATTATTCAAACACCGGGAAGGGGAAAATAGGGTTGCAGATGAAGAGATAATAGAGAACAAGTGATGTTTTTATCTTGTGAATTTAGCATCTATTGATATTGTTGTTATTACACATGCTCATTTTGTATTACAAAGATTAATTCTAACTCATTATAGTGCATTGTTGATTAACATCATCATTTGGTTTAAGAAGAAGGGTAAAGAAAGGAAGTGTGATTCTGTTGTTTCTATCTTTTTATTGATCTCTCAGTTGAGTTTGGTTTCTTTGGAAATGTGACTCATCTATATCACTTGTTTGTGAATGTTGAATATTATTCTTTGTTTTTTGAGCTATGAACCATTCTTGTTACACTATTAAGACTAACCAACAAAGAGGGGAAGAATGGCCAAGGCAGTGCTTTCAATGAATTTTTGTTAAAGAAAATTAACCGACATGAAAAGGTATACTGGTATAGCTCTAATGGAAATAGACTAAGAGAGTTGTTGAAATTGAAAGACAACTTATGTATTTAATACATCGTTAGTAGAGCTACTTAAAAAAAATGTCACTCCCACTTACGAGTCATATAGAATTATATTATCATTCTTGGATACTTACATATAAATTATGTCACAAATAGTTATGTGTGAATAAGTATAAATGCTAAATAGTATCCTTGTAGTGTTAATTGATTTGGCAATTTATGAAACAATTGATAAAATTATTATGTTTTTAGACTGGTCCATTTCCTTCCATTTCCTCCCATTGAATGAAATGTAACTTAAACCCATTGAATGAAATGTAACTTAAATTTTTGTAATTTTCAAACATTTCCTCCCATTGACTGAAATGTAACTTAAACTCATTGAATGAAATGTAACTTAAACCCATTGTAATTTTCAAATACTCTCAAGAAAAATAGATTAATTCGTAAAAAAAATTATCTTGTATAAGCACTAAATGATATTAATGTTTAGCATTGTTGTTGACCTGATAAAATCTTTACACCTAGTATGATAAACCTTATTCGGAACCTTAACTTTGGGATGAAGTTTATTGATGGACAAGTGTATGTAATGATTCAACCTAACTACCCCTACTTGATTGGCAACGGATGACTTCAATATGAACGGAAACAATGAATAAATCTTATGCCCAACCCCTTATTAAAGCTTAAGTGAACTAATGTTTTTGTTGATATGTTACTCAAATAGGCAATTAAGGGGTTTGCCACATGGGTTGGGGATAGGAGTCTAATACAACCTTCAACCCTTCACCAATCATTCTTCATATTGATGAATATAGTTCATGAAAGCAATGATATGCTTGATTTGCATGTCTTTTTTAGTTTGTTAGGTGTTTGTTTGATTAAAAAATTAGTGTTTTGTTGTATTAATGTGCCAATGCATTATAGGTATTACTAAGTGCATTTTGGAGATGGTTAGGTAACATTTATGCATAGTCTTGCATGGTATTATGAAATTATATTTTTGTAAAATTAAAAGATGAAATTAAAGTAAATTAATAATTACAAATAAACAAATAAATAAATTGTATGATAACCAACATGCAATTTATAATATTTTTATTTGGAGGGTGATTAAAATAGGACTAGAGGGGGAAACTTGATGCATTCGATTGTTTTTGGGAAAAATAGAAGAAGTTAAAGAGAGTATGTTAAAAGTCTAATTTACATGCTGCTCTTGAATGATTGTTTATTATTCAAATTTGCAATCTGCATGAATGTTTAGATATATTTATGAGTATGGGGGTTTGCATATGGTGTTGTTTCTTATGTCTCAATAATGGTAATAGTTTGAGGGTTGTGGGTATAGGATTAAACTAAAAAGAGAGTACTTTATTTTTTCCATAATTTCTTATCTTTTTTATATAATTTTTCATATTTGATTGTTCATTTTAAATTTATTGGAGTGATTAGTAAATAAAGAAGTTAAATATGTATTTTAAAAATAATTTAAATAATAAATACTCCTCTTTACCTTTCTTGAAAATTTAAATATTATTAATTATTACAAATCATAACTTGGTAAGTTATCAGATTCATTATTATATTTAAAAAAATAATATTAATGAATAATAAATCAAATAACATTTATGCCATTTATGGAATAATAACATGTATTTACAAACTTTTTATTAATTTAAAAACTGGATTAGAGAACTCTCTCCATCTTTAACTATTATAACATAAATTAGAGTAAAAGAACTATAAAAAATTAAAGTCCTCGGCGCAACCGCCAAAACCGCTCCTCCAGAACTCGGCGCGACAGCCCGCGCCGATCTTTAAATCGTTGCCACAACTGCTCGCGGATGATCTTTAAATTGTTGCAACAACCGCTCGTCCAGATCTGTAAATCGTTGGCGCAACTGCTCCTCTACTCCTCTACCCAACTGCAGTTTGGGACAGCCATAAACTTGAAGCCTCTTTAGCCACATCAAATCCTCAAGATTTGCAAGCTCTTCGAGTGCATCGCAATAAATCACGCCAACATATTGAAGCTGTGTCAGCTGCCCCAGGCCCCGTATTCTTTTTAACTTACAACAAAAAAAAGCCGTGAACTTCTTCAAAGATGTAAACCTTTCAAGACACGGCAGCTCCTCGACCTCTTCACATCCCTCGATTTTTAGTTCTTGAAGGTTTGTAAGATTATAAAGCTTAGGACAGTCACCCAAAGACAGCTTAAGACAGTCACCCAAAGACAGGTTTATGAGTGTCGGTGGCAGTGGTCCAACCTCCACCAGATCATTGCAATATGTGATCTCGAGATGTTCAAGGCTGGGACAAACACCGTCAACAAAGGATATCTCTGATATTTTTATATCAGACAGATGTAAGTATTCCAGTCGGGACAGCCCAATGGCAGCGCTTTCTCCTTCCACCCCCTTTTTCAACGGTAGCTCGCGAATTGGACAGCTTTCTACTGTTAACTTTACCAGGCTGTTCAACTTCACCATTCCTGGCGGTAAGGACTGTATTCCGCATTCTTCTATGAACAACTCTGACAGCTGAGTCAACAGTCCCAACGAATCGGGCAAAGATTTCAATTCGCGGCAATAAAGGAGCCGCAATTCCTTCAAGCTTCTCAGGTGACCCAGGGAACATGGCAGTATTTTCAATAAATGGCTTCTCACCTCAAATACTTCCAAACTACTGAGGTTTCCCATATCCCCAGGCAATTCTTGTAAATGTCTAGAGTACAGATATAATTTTTCCAGCGACCGTTGATGTGCAACTTGGGGAGGCAACACTTTCGTACAAGGAAGTCTTAAATATTCAAGAGAGCAGATATTTCCAAATGTTTCATCCGATATGGTCAGGGAGATGCACTCTCCGAGATTCAGATATTTAAGGCGAATTAAATTCCCGAAGGAATTTGGAAGCATTTGCAAATCTGACCCATAGAGATCAAGGTGTTGGAGATTTATTAAGTTCCCGAAGGAATCTGGAAGCATTTTCCACCTATAGGACGAACAGAGATTAAGGTGTTGGAGATTTCTTAAGTTCCCGAAGGAATTTGGAAGCATTTGCAAATCTGAGTAAGAGAGATTAAGGTGTTGGAGATTTATTAAGCACCCGAAGGAATCTGGAAGCATTTGCAAACGTTTGGAATTCTGGAGATTAAGGTATTTCAGCGAGCGCAGATGACAAAATTCTTCTGCTAACAATTTCAGTTGAGTAGACCTCACCACAATCTTTTCGATGTTGTTTAGTTTCCCAATGGATTTTGGAAACTTGAAGAGACGACTAGAAGATTGAATAGTCAACTCTCGCAACTTTAGAGGTGCCTGCAGCGCAATATCATTTTCATTAACAAAATCCTTCAAGCTCGTTCCATACCCCCTGCTACTATATCAATAGCAACAATAATCTACCACAAAATAGAGAAACAAATAATAACAAAAAGAATAACCAGCGTTAGCTTTAACCTGAGATTCTGCACGCCACAGTGTTTCCAATTTATTTCCTGACACTTCTAAAACCCTTATATTCTTCATCGGAATCCATTGAGGCAGCCAAGTGTAACGACACTTAGTCCAGCGTAGCCATATCAGATTTGGCGACTCAACCCTCCTCAATATGCTTTCTAAATCGTCCCCTTCAGTTGCAACAAGTTGTAAGTTACTTAAACGATACGGTGAAGGGTGGATCAGCTTCCTCAGACAATTTCCGAACACCTCATCACACCAACATTTCAACCATGACGGTTCTGGAAATGAAGATTCAAAGCACACTTGGAAGCGAGGAACCGTCCTAATTCCGCGCACCTTGGATATTACCTGTTCATTCGTTACAAACATACAGCAAACAAATTAAACAGAGCAACAAGAATTCTCGTGACCTTGAAACTGTATGAAAAATTCAAGCACTTACAGAAGATTGCTGCTGCCACAAACCAGGAATATCCTCAATCAGAGGCCAAAGACGATGCGGGATTACTCCAGAAGACTTTTCCTGATCCGCAATTTGTCTTCCCAGGTCTCTCAGGTGATCGTGCATTTTTATGGTATTTCTTTCGCCCACCTCGACGAGGCACTTGTCCTGCAGATTTCGAAGCCCCACCAATCCGTGCCAGCCTGATCCGTCCCAAATTCTTACTGCCATGTCCCTGTCTTCTCCAATGAAATAACAGGAAATGTCTAAGAATATTTGCCTTTCCTCTTCTTTGTCCAGAGCGTCGTAACTTATCTTAAGCCTCTTCCGAATCTCATCGGGAAGTTCAATTTGGCGAAGTTTATGCAATTGACCATTCCAATAAGATTGATTCTTCCCACTGAGAAGTGCCCCGAACACTCTCAAAGATAAAGGCAGCCCATCGCATGCTTTGCAAAACTCATCTACAAGATTTTTGAATTCTGGCAGTGGATAAGACTGCAAGAAGGCATGGGAACAGAAGAGTTGTTGAGAGTGTTGATAATTGAGGCCTGTTAACGGATAAATTGATGACTCTGCTATTTCTGAGCTTGTGAGGACATTCTTGTAGCGAGATGTAACCAAAATCAAGCTATCGGAATGAAGGATGTCCCTTATTGGCAAAAATGCATGCAACTGATCTACATCATCTACATCATCTAAAACTATTAGAGCATGTAAAAATGAAAGACGTTCTCTGAGAATTTCTATGCCTTGTTCAATGCTATAGATTTGCTTAGTACTCTCAGTCAAATCCTCGAGAAGTTTGCTCTGCAAGAAATTTAAAGAGGTTTGACGCACAGTCTCTCTGACATCATATAGGAAAGAGGATTTCTTGAAATCGCGACTCTTCTTATTGAAGAGTTCTTTGGCTAGCGTTGTCTTGCCCACTCCGCCCAGGCCAACAATCCCCAAGACCCGAGCTTTGCCATTCTTCTGCTGCTGCGATAACACGGTCTCTTCAAAATCATCTACTTTTTCTTGCAGACCAGTTGGATTAGCAGCCACATGCAAGGGTGTCTTTCTGCGCTTTTTAAGCACGTATCCCACGACCTCCTCCAACAGCATATCCTCGTCACTGGAAATTTACAACAAAACAAACAAAACCCCTCGTCACTGGAAATTCACAACAAAACCATTGTAAAATTTACTACGAACAAACAAAACATTAGGTGCATAGCAGTTAGATTACTAATACCAACAGGGAGAGTTAGGAGTTCGCACCCATTGTAGGTCCCGAGTTCGAAACCGACTATGTACGAGACGTCTTTGAGGGCATTTCTCCAATTATCAAGTGTTTGACGGCTGTATCTGCCTTTTTGTTCATGATCAGTTAGTGCTTCAGCATACCGTCCCGTGGTCCATCGCAGCTCCGAAGGTTT
>ML786277.1:458310-470135 GCA_009831015.1 Picea engelmannii
TAAGTCTCACTATTTCCCCCTTTCTAGCAGATTTATATTTGGATAGGGTTAAATGTGTGTTTAGCCATTTGAGCAAATCAATTTTATGGTTTAATTTGCATTGATTTTATGAATTTAATAAAGAATCGACTTTATGAATTTAGAGCCCAGGTAAATTTATTTGACATGTTTGCTAAATATTATGGTTAATCTTTTTTTTCTGCAAAAATAAAATTCATCAGATAAATTTTCTTTCAATCAGCTTCTAATCTGACACATCCCTGAAAGAAGGACAATGAAAGATGAAAAAAGATACTGGGAAGTGGTGCGACTTCCATAAGAGCCCATGGCATAACACTGTTAATTGTCTCTCAAAGCGGTTATTGGTGGCTGAGGTGAAAGCCTCTGAATCAGATGCAGGTTCTGACTCTGATTCAGAACCAGAAAAGGGGAGATGGATCATTGACGCAAAACCCAGTGCCATCGTTACTACCACTAAGATCTAGCCCGGTGAAGCTGATGAGCCAAAGGAAGGCGAGTGCCTCTTTCATTCATAGATGTAGGTGAAAGGCACCTAGCTGCACTTCATCATTAATAGAGGTAGCCAGAAGAACCTCTTCTCAGTGGAGGTCGTCAAATAGTTGGCCCTACCGACAACGTTGCACCCACAATCCTAAACCATCGGATGGCTCCGCCAAGGAAGTGATCTTCATGTCAACCAATAGTGTCGCCTGTCGTATGACATCAAGCCATTTAAAGATCAGGTATTGTGTGATGTTGCTCCCCTTGAAGTTTGTGATGTTTTTTTGGGCCAACCTTATTTATGGAAACGTCATGTTGTATATGAGTCTAGGCCTCGCAGTTTTATTATTACTTTGAACAGGAAATTGTATAGGATACCAGAGGTAGTCCCACCTAGTGTCATTTCCTTTATCTATACCAAGAAATGCAGGAAGGTCATCTCTCAGGCCGGGAAGTTTGTCTTGTTCGTGATTCTCTCTTAGAGTGAGCGAAATATTGCATCCACACCCACGGCCTTCGTGGTTGACCTCTCCACACAGTAGAAGAAAGTGGATAAGGTCGTAGAAGAATACAAGGACATCTTCTCCTCACCTGTTGGGGTACCTATGCACTGTTAGATCAAGCATTCCATCGATCTGACCCCCGACGCACCGCTACCTAATGGTCTAGTCTATCGCCACTCTCTGTTAAAAAATGAGGAGATCAAGCATTAGATCCAAGAACTGCTCCAAAAGAGGTACATCCGACCCAAATCATCACCTTGTGGAAGCCTAATAATGCTTGTGCGAAAGAAAGACGGGATCTGGCGACTATGCATTGATTACCGAGCCCTAAATAAAATTAGTCAGAAACCGGTACCCAATTCCTCGAATCGACGATTTCCTTGATCATCTCAAGGGAGCCAAATACTTTAGTAAGATTGATCTGAAGTATGGCTACCATCAAGTCCCAATAGAGCATACAAATGTATGGAAGATTGCCTTCAAGTCAAAAAAAGGTCTTTTTGAATGGTTGGGCATGCCCTTTGGTTTGACAAATTCCCCAACAAATTTTATGAGGATGATGAACAATATCTTGTGGTCTTTCACCAATTCTTTTGTAGTGGTGTATCTGGATGACATACTCATCTACAACAAGACTTGGGTGGAACCTTTGCATCATATTCAACAGGTTCTGCACACTCTGTGGCAGCATAAGTTATATGCCAACTTGGAAAAATGTTCCTTCGACATGGATGGTGTCCAGTAGCTAGGATACATTGTTGATGAGTATGGTGTGCATGTGGATCCAACCAAGATCCAGGTCATCTGTGACTGGTCAGCCCCAACCACACTCACTGAGTTTCGAAGCTTCTTAGGCCTTGCCAATTTCCATTGCAGATTCGTATTGAGATTCTCCCATATTGCATGGGTCCTCAGCCAAGTAACCAAGGGTGGTGGTAAGACAAAGTTTGTGTGGGCCTTGTCCTAATAGCAACCGTTCGATTATTTGAAGTAGCGCTTATGCTCAGCCCCAGTGCTTTCATTACCTGACCTGCAACAACCCTTTGAGATCGAGACAAATAATTCAGACTATGCTTTGGGCGCAGTTCTCACTTAGCATGCCCACCTCGTGGCCTATCCTAGTGAAACACTATCGGATGTCATCCGTAAGTACCCTACTTACGACAAAGAAATGTACTCCATTGTGAAAGCCTGCCACTAGTGGAGGCATTACATTCTCGGGAAGGAGATAGTCATCCACATTGATCGTAAGCCGATGCAGTTCATGCATACACAAGGAAAAATGCAGAATGACCGCCATCAAAAGTGGTTCACATACTTGCAACAGTTCCACCTCAACATCAAGTATAAGACAGAAAGTACCAACTGTGTCGTTGATTGCCTTAACCGACCTCTAGTCACGACACTCACCATGATGCTAGACTCTTGCGGCCACAAGACCTCTGGATGGCCCCACCTCTATGAGAAAGATCTTGATTTCACCACCACCTACCAAATGTTGGGCGCAAACACAATTATCACTAATTTCCATCTTCAGAACAGGTTGTTGTGTCATTTTGGCCATCTCTGCATTCCATCAAGCAAGCGAGCGAAGTTGATTTGGGAAGCCCACTACAGTTGGATGGCAAGGCACTTCGGCTAGAAAAGACAGTGGCAATGTTGCAGCAACATTTCTACTGGTCGAGACTTCGACAGGATGCCAGCAAGTATATTAGGCCCTGCACTACTCGTGTTATTGCTAACCGACCACTAAGAAACAATGCATGTACACCTCTTTGACTACTCCTAACAAGCCCTAGGAATCCATCTCAATGGACTACATGTTGGGCCTTCTGACCAAGAGGAGAAATGAATGTGTTTTGTGGTTGTTGATCGCTTTTCCAAGATGGCGATTATGGCTGCCTGAAAGAAGAGAATCACAACGAAGGCCACTCCCAAGCTCTTCTTTGAACGAATGTGGGTACATTTTGGGATACCACAAACAATTATCTCAGATCGAGACAATTGATTCCTCAACATATTTTGGTCGAGCCTCTAGTTGAGACAGATGGCCAAACCAAGGTTGTCAACCGGATGATCGTGCACATCTTGTGCATGTACAATTCCAAGCACCCCCACACATAGGATGAGAGTCTTCCCTATGTTCAACACAACTACAATAGAGCCATACATAGCTCAACCGACCACAACCCCTTTCCGGAGGGGTTGGGATTTCAACCATTGGGTCCCATGGATGTTGCACTACCCCTTGCGACCACCTAGGCAAACTCGTCCCATGCTCAAAATGAACCTGACAAAGCCACCTGGTTCATTGAGTGGATCCAACACATCCACCAATAGGTTCAAGATATTTTACAGAAGTCCAATGCCAAGTACAAGCAACGCCATGATCAACACCAAGTGCCACACAAGTATATGTCGAGATATATCTGATCGTGTATATACTGAGAACACAATTACTATGATGGATGAGTTCAATGACCAACCATTCAAAAAGACCTTCTTTTGACTTGAAGGTGATCTTCCATACATATGTCTTTTCTATTGGGAGCTGGTGGTAGCCAGACTTCATATCAATGTTACTAAAGTATTTGGCCCCCATGAGCTGATCAAGGAGGTCCTCGATTTGGGGAATTGGGTACCGGTTCCAAACTGTGATTTTATTCAGGGCTCGATAATCAATGCAAAGTCGCCAGGTCTCGTCTTTCTTCTCCACCAGCACTATTGGGCTCCCACAAGGTGATGAGTTGGGATGGATGTGTTTCTTATGGAGTAGTTCTTGGATCTACCTCTTGATCTCCTTGTTTTCTAGCAGAGAATGGCGGTACACTGGCCCATTGGGTAGAGGTGCGTCGGGGGTCAGATCGATGGGATGCTTGACCTGGTAGTGCAGAGGTACCTCGGTAGGAGAGGAGAATATATATGAGTATTCTTCCACGACCTTATCCACTTTCTTCTATTGTGTGGAGAAATCGACCGCGAAGGCCCTAGATGTGGCTGCAATCTTTCACTCACTCTGAGAGTGAATCACGAAGAAGACAAATTTCTCGGGTCCGAGAGATGACCTTCCTACATTGCTTGGCAGAGATCAAGGAAATAACATTAGGTGGGACTGCCTTGGGTACCCTGTACAATTTCCTATTCAAAGTAATAATAACACTACAAGGCCTAGACTCATATACAACATGACATTTCCATAAATAAGGTTGGCCCAAGAGAACATTACAAAATTTGAGAGGAGAAACATCACACAATACCTCATCTTTGAAGGGCTTGATGTCGTACGACAGTCGAAACAGGAGATTGCTTCCTTGGTGAAGCCATCCAATGGTTTAGGGCTACAGGTGCGGTGTTGTCAACAGGGCTAGCCACTTGATGACCTTTGTTGTGATGAGGTTCTTCTGGCTATCGCTATCAATGATGAAGTGTAGCAGAGTGCCTTTTTCCCACCTCTGTGAATGGAAAAGGCGCTCGCCTTCTTTTGGCTCGTTTGGTTCACCAGGATGGAGCTAGGTGGTAGCAACGGTGGCACTGGGTTCCACGTCAGTGATCCATCTTCCCCTTTCTAGTTATAAATTAGAGTCGGAACTCTCATCTGATTCAAAGGATTTCACTTCGGCCACCAACGACTGCTTTGAGTGGCAATCAGTAGTGTTATGCTAAGGGCTCTTATGGAAGTCGCACCACTTCTCGGTATCTTTATTTATCTTTCTGGTGTCCTTCTTTGCTTGTGGCTTGGACTGGTTGTCCTAATACTATACATATTTGCTCTGTCCTTTGTTCTGTGGGTTGGGGTTGCCCTTTCCTGGCTTTTGCTGTGAGGGGTTCCCAGGCCCAAATTTTCGTGTCTTTTATTTGAGCTTTTGCTCGATTTTGACAGCATATCGATAGGTCGTGCCTAAGGACGATATGTCCAGAAATTCCATTTCGGTCTGGATGTATCTATGTAGAGCTCTGCGATACTTGAGCACCAGATTTCGCTCTGAATCTTTGATACCTAGCTTGGTGCGCAAGGGATGGAAGATGTTTGTGAACTCTGACACTCCTTGGTCTCTTTCTTGCCACAGTGTGGTCCATTTTGTATAGAAGTCATCATAACTTTTGAAAGGGTAGTATTTTTCCTTAATAGCATTCCTGAACGATTCTCAGGTGGTTGTGACTGTAAATAATGAGGGTTCCTCTCTCTCCTTTTGCTCACAGAAAGTTTCCCACCAATCTTTGACATGGGGAATGACTTTGAGGAGCGTAAAAGTAATATTTTCTCTATTCGAAAAGTTATGGATAGAAAAATACCCTTCTAGTAATTCAACCATTTGTCTATAGCATCTGCATCTATATAACCTTCAAATATAGGAATATAAAATTGATTTTTACCTTGAAGGGGACGGTGCCTCTACTCAAGGAAGATGCATCACATGTCGGTAGCTGCCGAAGGATTTGCGCAAAACTATCCATCATCTCGTTCCTCTGTTGCATGAGGGCTTCCTCAAGCAACATTTTGAAAGGATCTCATGTCTCGTTATCTTTCTTTTCTTCTGCCATGAGAGGTTTCTTGGGCGTGCGAGATATTTTTTCCTCAAGAGAAACAAGCTCGAGACTTAATTCTTTGTACCCTGAGCTCGTTGGGGACATGCATTAAGAATGACAAGGAGCAGACCGCTCTGATACCACTGATCCAGATTTTATGAGAAGAGCGAAATGAATACAAATTATTAAAAGATGTTTAACACAAAATAACAGAGATACAATCAAACTGGTTTCTATTCAATAAGGAAATAAGATGAAACTGTAAAATGCAGCAAAAAACAAGCTTGTTGGAATCGTGGCGGCTTGTCTCTGAGAAGAGACGTGACAGCTGCGTTCAATTGCAAGAAGATGATTACAATGAGGCTCTAAAGGCCTTTTTACAATAAACATGAATTCCAAAACCCTAGACATTCAAAAATCTAACCCTAGGAGATGAAGCGCCAAAAGTCATGTGGGCCCCGTTGGGGTAAGCTAGTACATCAACTTCCAGGGATTGTAACTTTTGCATACAATCTTCGTTTTAGGCGCACGATAGCCCGTTGGAAAGGTCTATCTGAGGAATACACATGTTGCCATCAAAATTTAACTATATTTACTATCTAACTGTGGCGAGCCCTAAAAACATTGTTTAGGGCTTCAAAACGACCTCAGAAGTCAGGGACCCGACAACTAGGAAAAAATTGCCAAATTGGAAAACTGCCAAAATGAACCAGTTGGAATAGGTGGGAGGCCACTAAAATCCATCTAGATCAATCCTCCCCCCTTAGGAAGCAATGGTCTCCATTACGTTGAGTTCTCCCATCAGATGAGGAAATTTCTGCTGAATTTGGCCCCGGGTGAGCCACTTGACTTGGTGCAGGAGTTGCCCTGCTTTGATAACTCGATAATGCAGGATCCTTTGTTGTCTAGTGCCCTTGACTTGTGTGTCCACAATATGATCATTGGATGCTTGTTTCATGCATTCAGGGTTGAGATCTGTTGGTTTCAAATGCTCTGCTATCTCGGAGGTGTCCAATAATGGTGGGAAATATGGCCGAAGGGGAGCCACGTTGAATATTGGGTGCAGGCTAAGGAAAGGAGTAATGTTGAGCTCAAAAGAATTGTCACCCACAACCTTGGTGATTGTGCATGACACATAATGGAGTGGGTGAAGCTTCCTATGGGGCCCTGTAAGGCATTCTTTCTATAAATGCAACCACACTTTGTCGCCTGCCTGAAACTTATGTGGCACCCGATGTTGATCATGGTGTTGCTTGTACTTGGCATTGGACTTCTGTAAAATATCATGAACTTGTTGGCAGATGTGATGGATGAGTTCAATCAACTGGGTGGCTTTCTTAGCTTTAGGTGGAGAAGGGGAAGATTCAATCGAGGTGGTCGCCAAGGGTAGTGAAGCATCCATGGGGCCCAATGGTTGGAATCCCAACCCCACCTAAAAGGAACTATGGACAATTGAGCTATGCAGGGCTCGGTTGTAGCTATGCTGGACATAGGGAAGACTCTCATCCCATGTGCGGGGGTGCTTGGAATTGTACATGCATAGGATATGCATGATCATCCGATTAATGACCTCAGTTTGGCCATCTGTCTAGGGGTGGAAGACAGTGGATTTGGTGAGCTTAGTATCCAATAGTGACGAGAGGCTTGACTAGAATGTGCTGAGGAACCGACTGTTCTGATCTGAGACAATAGTTTGTGGGATCCCAAAATGTACCCATACTCATTCAAAGAAGAGATTGGCAGGGGCCTCTACTGTGATGCTCTTTTTGCAGGCGGACATAATCGCCATCTTGGAAAAACGATCAACAACCACAAAAACACAGTCATTTCCCCTCTTGGTGGATGGAAGGTCCGACATGTAGTCCATTGAGATGGATTCCCATGGGCTATCAGGATTAAGTAGAGTGGTTTACAAACCATGTTTCTTATTGGTCAGTTTGGAAATAGCATAGTCGGTGCAGGACTTGATATACTTGCTGAAATCTTGTCAAAGTTTTGGCCAGTAGAAATGTTTTTGCAGCACTTCCACTATCTTTCCAATGCCAAAGTGTTCTACCACCCAAATGTAGTGAGATTCCTAAATCATCTTCACACGTTCGCTTGATGGAATGCAGAGATGGCCTAGACAACACAACAACCCATCCTGAAGATGGAAATTAGCAACCACTGAGTTTGCGCCCAAATTTTTTTAAGTGGTGGAGAAGTCAAGGTCTGTCTCATAGAGGTGGGGCCATCTGGAGGTCTCGTGGGTGCAAGAGTCTGGCACCGTGGTGAGTGTCGTGACTGGAGGTTGGCTGAGGCAATCAATAACTCGGTTGGGACTTCCTGTTTTATATTTTATGTTGAGGTGGAACTGTTGTAAGTATGTGGACCACTTCTAATGGCGGTCATTCTGCAATTTTATGTAGGACAA
Organism: Picea engelmannii; assembly: GCA_009831015.1. Classification (NCBI taxonomy): domain Eukaryota; kingdom Viridiplantae; phylum Streptophyta; class Pinopsida; order Pinales; family Pinaceae; genus Picea; species Picea engelmannii. Next base: position 466,255 of record ML786277.1, read on the forward strand.
TATACTTGTTTTTTTCATCCCTTAGATAAATGATATCCTTTTGAGAAAAATTGTATCAAAATTTACGCAAAGGTCATTTTTTTGTTCTCCTAGACAACATAATCATCTAGATTAATATCTATCTCCACGATGATTTTGTAGATCATTTTTAAGGGAGGAAAATTATGTGGAAAAGTATCCATGAAAATGAGTCGAAATATATTTTCTATTGGGTTGTGTGGGAGTTCAAGTTTTTTACCCCTGGTTACTAAAAATCAAGTCAAGTTGTTTCTTATCCCTACTTTAGCCTCATGATTTCCCAATAGGTTTCCCATTGTAATGGAACTCGATATTTTTTTTATAATTATTGATTGTGTGTTCCAATTACCTTTAATTAGGATTTACATTCCTTCTTGGGAGGGGAATTGATCTATGTTCTTTTAATAGTGTAATTGATCCTTAAAAAATGCAAGAGAATCATGACACTAGCCTAGAAATATAGTCTTAAGAAGGAATATAGAATAATATTCTCCTTTCCAGTCTTCTAGATGAGTTTGGGGAATATTATAATAAAAATTTTATGAGAATTTCTTAGATTTGTTATAATTTTAGAAGTTACAATTATCTTCTTTAACATTCATTAACAATTGCATGTAATAGGATCACTGAAAGATAAACAATCACAAAACAAAAGATATATTATGGGAAACCCTCGTGGGGGAGAAAACCCATCAACCAATTACGGAAGAGAGCTTCCGTATATGTGCATTTTGGCTTCTGTATATGCACATTTATGAAAGCCAAAATGCGCATATATAGTGATTTCCATAGAAAGCATCAACTTAGCACTCAAGCAGGGCAGAGATGTGTCTGTGGACACGAATTAACGAATCAGTTGCACTTTCTTGATCTTCCCTCCTCATCTTTTTCTTCTTCTTCTTCTGTGAATCCTGATCAAATGATTCCAGGGTTCGTGAAAGAGGCTGTTACATTTATAATTACGGATGATTTGAATATCCTTCCAATTTCCACCATTACCAGAATTATTCTCTTGAATCAACTGGTAGTGAAAGACCTGAGCAAATTGGAGGAAATGACGGTAACAGTCGGTCCTGATAAGGTAAATAATATTCCCTCTTATCATTGAGTATTAGCAAAGTGTATAGAATTTATCTACTGTGACAACCGTTATTTTGACAGGCTTTGGAGTTGTTGTGGGCATTTATGGCTTCAACAACAGTTTTGAATCATGCTTTCTCTCCCGTCATCCTCAACAACTTCTTAATAGGTGGGTTTCTATGTGAGTTAGGGTTTGATTCAACAAATGTTATTCTGAAACTCTGAGTTCGATGCCTTTCAAAGTAGGCTGTATTTTGAGAGGATACGTATTTGTTTTGGCAGGAAAAAGAAGGGCCAAGTGGATCGACAAAATCATGGAAAAGATGTCTATATTTTTCAGGATAGCTTCGCTTTATAAAATGCATATGCAAGTAAATATCAACTTGTTTTTTTTTATAGCAATGGATTTTACTAGTTATTGTAGCCCGCCTGTCCAATCCATGGGTTGTGCATATTGTGGTGTGGTATCTGATCAACATTGTAAACTGGTAATTTTGATTTTGGATTTAGACTTTATGTGAAAATATCATATTTCGTGGGTCAAATTTGGCTCAGAAATGGCTTCATACAGAAATGTAAAACTCAAAGGCCAATATATCTATTCTCTGCAGATAATTTTTTCCAGTAAATATGGCTCAGAAATGGGTTAATGCAAAAATGACCTATGGCTCAGAAATGGGTTAATACAGAAATGGAAAGGTCAAAGGCCAATGCATCAATTCCCTGTAATGCCATCCAACTCGTACATTATGTTTATTTGTAGTCCTATAAGAGTTGTTTATTCCCATGGAACTGTGTTTGCTTGTTCTTCGTGTTCTGCAATGTATGTACAAGTCAAACATTCTGTTCATAGTGAGAGAGTAATAATAGATCTAGTTGATTTTGTAATTTGTTTTTATTTTTATTTTGATTTTTTTTTTTAAATTAACAAAGTTTCACAGATTTACATTTATTCAATTCCAATTTTGGAGGCTTGGAGCTAGGTTGTATGTGCAATGTAATGTATGTATGTGTGAGAGATCTCAATTTTTTAACAAAATGTATAACTTCAAGGGTTAACAAAATGTATAACTTCTATTTCAACCATAACTTAAAGACTTAAGGGTTAGCTCAAACAAAATGTATAACTTCCATCCATTTCAAGCATAACTTGAATGGTTAACAAAATGTATAGCTTCTATTTCAAGCATAACTTAAAGGGTTAAGGGTTAGCTCAAGGGGTCTTCAGCTTGATCCCAATGATCAGCAAGCATAACTTCAAGGGTTAACAAAATGTATAACTTCTATTTCAAGCATAACTTAAAGGGTTAAGGGTTATCTCAAGGAGTCTTCAGCTTGATCCCAATGATCATCCCCAATGATTAGTTGTGGAGTGATCAGCCCCAATGATTAGTTGGGTTAGCTCAAGGAGTCTTCAACTTGATCCCAATGATCAGCCTCAATGATTAGTTGTGGAGTGATCATTTATGAATTTCTATCATAGATGAGGTTATGGGTTCGACTCTCTTGTTCCCTCGGATTAGGTCATGTATCATTTATGAATTTCTATCATCTATGAATTGCTAACTTGAAAGACCTTGGTGGTTGCATTTTAAATGGTTATAGTTACATTTTGAATGGTTATGTGAGATGTCTAGTGAGATCTCTCCTCGAGTGATCAATTGGGAAGGTTATGGGTTCAACTCTCTTGTTCCCCAAGTATCTGCAATCTAGGTTGATGGTGATCAATTGGGAAGTAGTGATCAATTGGAAATGTTATGGGTTCAACTCTCTTGTTCCCCAGGTATCTGTAATCTAGGTTGATGGTGATCAATTGGGAAGGTTATGGGTTCAACTCTCTTGTTCCCCAGGTATTTGTAATCTAGGTAGATGGTTTACTATGTTTATCATCTATGAATTGTTAAATTTCTAACTCGATAAAGGAACTTAGGCTCTGAAATTTGGGTGAATTGTTTACTATGTTTATCATCTATGAATTGCTAACTTGATATAGGACCTTGGTGATTGCATTTTGAATGGTTCTTCATTTTGTAGTGGTTATGGAAGAATATTTTGATAGAGGACCTTGGTGGTTGCATTTTGAATGGTTCTTTTGTAGTGGTCATGGAGGAATATTTTGATAGAGGACCTTGGTGGTTGCATTTTGAATGGTTCTTCATCTTGTAGTGGTTATGGAGTAATACTTTATACTAGTATTTATAGGAATGATAATTTCAATAACTTAATATTTGTAAGAATGAGGATTTCAATAACTATATCTCAATGCAAGAGTTGGTTTCTTATTCTTTGTTAAATTTGGGGTTTATATGAGATGCTTGTCATAATTTCTTAGTGGAAGTTTTTGGTAGGGTGAATGTGTTGAGGGATGTGGATAGTTCAAACCCTCTATTAAATGCTCTATGTCCTCTGCGAATGATAGGTTTTATACACTCAACCATCGACGCTAAAGGGGACGAATTCAACATATCTTAGGGTTAAAGAAAAATGAATGAATACAACATATATTTAGGGATAGAGAAGGCATTGTAGAGTTTTACAACCAATTCCCAAAATTAGTCATCGATTTTTTTTTTTAAATGTGGATTCTCTTGAGACAAGAGAGGAGAGGATATTTTAGGATAAGTTATTCCCGAAGGATCGTGGGAATTCAAAAAGCAGTGAAGGGTTACAACTTGCTCCATACTAAAGGTGGCCTGCAATTCCTTTTGAATGCAAAAAGTAGTGAAGGGTTACACCATACTAAAGGTGGCATGCGATTGTGATTCCTTAAGGGTTACACCATA
>ML786277.1:479856-496081 GCA_009831015.1 Picea engelmannii
ACTCATTCATAATAAGAGATTGGTCAAGATCGATTCCCCGGCCATATCGACGGCTCCCTTCTCGCCAATTGCAACCACTGTGTTAGATTGCCTAACGGGGCATGATAAAGATTCTGGCGGTCGGAATGCAGATTGAACGCCAACGTCTTTTACGAATTATTAAACTAATCAGATCTTTAAATTTTCTTAGCACCTACAAATATTTGGGGATAAATTCATCCTTAGCGGAGTCTTTTGTAAAACTCCGCTCAGGATTCAACGGGAGAAAGATCGCTGGAAAACTTGAACATGTACATTTCATTTCGGATTTTAGAAAACTTTCACTTCACGCGTCTGCTAAAATCTCTGGTTTGGTAATGGTAAGCCTTTCGATTTTGCATTTTACGAAAAACCAAATCTTTAAAATATTCGTCGCGACTACAAATATTTGGGGATATATTCATTGTGAGCGAATTCTTTTGTGACAGGATGTTAAACGACATCTTTATTAATCAAGGATAGCTTTATTCCGTTTGCAAAAAGCTTATTTTTAAAGGATTCGATGTGAGAAAGATCTCAGCTTGTACATGTACATTTTAATTCGGGTTTTTAGATTTACTCCATTCGCCTGCAAAATTCTCTGATTTGATAAGCCTTTTCATCTGGCTTTATACGAATTATTTAACCAACCAAATCTTTAAATCTTCGTGGTGCCTACAAATACTTTGGGAGTGAAATTTTTTGCAACAGAATGTCAAAAAGACATTTTTATTAATTAAATAGAGCTCTGACTCCATCTGCAACAATCTCATCTTGCTCTTTAGCCAGCCGGATTCGATGTGAAAAAGATATCGTGAAAAGTTGAACGCGCACATTTTAACTTTGTCCACTCCCGTTAGTTGCACTGGGTCTGGTTATTTTCCTGGTCTCTCTAACAAATTTGTATTGGGATGAGCTTGAGGTTGAAAAACGCGTCTCGGATTTGTATTGGGATGGGCTTAAAGTTGAAAAATGTGTCTTTTCAGTTTCGGCAAGAATTTTTTTTGGTTTACACCGTTTTTATTTGCATTGATTTAATGAATTCGGATGTAAGAAGATTCACTTCACAAGTGTGCTAAATATTAGCAGAGGAGTATTTCCAATTCTTAAAATACAATTGAAATGGAAACGACAATTAACTGCAATTAGCAGAGGAGTATTTCCAATTCTTAAAAGACAATTGAAATGGAAACGACAATGGAAATGGAACGATAAAATGCAAAGAAAAAACATTAGAATTTATTTCTGTAGAGCTTTATTCCATCTGCAACAATCGATGTGAGAAATGTTCATGAACACTTGAACATGTGTATTTTAATCTATCCACCTCCCTTTAGGTTCTCTAAGTCTCACTATTTCCCCCTTTCTAGCAGATCTATATTTGGATAGGGTTAAATGTGTGTTTAGCCATTTGAGCAAATCAATTTTACGGTTTAATTTGCATTGATTTTATGAATTTAATAAAGAATCGACTTTATGAATTTAGAGCCCAGGTAAATTTATTTGACATGTTTGCTAAATATTATGGTTATTCTTTTTTTTTCTGCAAAAATAAAATTCATCAGATAAATTTTCTTTTAATCAGCTTTTAATCTGACACATCCCTGAAAGAAGGACAATGAAAGATGAAAAAAGATACTGGGAAGTGGTGCGACTTCCATAAGAGCCCATGGCATAACACTGTCATCTTCTAGGGAACCCAAAATGACTGAGACAGGGGAGCAAAGACCAAGGAAACCACCTATTAAATGTTGGGGTTGTGGGGAAGATCATATGTATAGAGATTGTCCTCACAGAGGTGAAAAAGTGAGCCCACTGTTCACAATGTACAACAAGATGATATAGTGGAGGACATGGGCAGAAATGTACCTAGAATCTATGCATCCCTAGACAACAAGCAAGTTGAGTTTCAGACACATATGATTGAAGTGGAAGGTAAGATCAACAACCAAACCATTACTATTTTAATTAATTCAGGAGCTAGTCATAGTTATATAGATCCTAAGATGGTGGAAAGATTGCATTTGCCAAGAAACAAGCATGGAAAATCTTGTTTGGTTTAGTTGGTTACTGGAGATAAAACAAAAATTAATGAAATGGTTAAGGCATGTCCAATGGACATAAATGGACTGAGCACCAGGGAAGATTTGAACATCCTACCTTTAGGTTCCTATGACTGTCTAATTGGTATGGATTGGTTGGACCGACACCATGCTATCCTAGACTGTTATAATAAGGCATTTATTTACCTAGATGAAGAAGGGAACCTAAGGACAGTACATGGAATTCCCAGGGTATTAACTGTCAGAGAAATTTCGAGATTGCAACTGAAGAAAAATTACAGAAAAGGGTGTCAAATATGTGTAGTACAAATAGAAGAAACACGTAAAAGAGATTGAAGATAAGGTGTCAAATATTGAAGATTATGCACTCTTAAAAGAGTTTGAAGATGTGTTTAAATAAATACCAGGATTACCCCCTAAAAGATACATTGATTTCTCCATCAATCTGATGCATGGAGCAACCCCAGTATCCAATACCCCTTACAAGATGAGTACAATAGAATTGAAGGAATTACAAATGTAACTTGAAGAGCTTCTGAGGAAGGGCTATATATGCCCAAGTGTGTCACCTTTGGGTGCCCCGATATTATTTGTGAAGAAAAAGGATGGAACGTTGAGACTTTGCATTGACTTCATGTAGTTGAATAAGATAACTGTAAAGAATAAGTATCTGTTGTCAAGGATCGATGACCTCTTTGATCAGTTGAAAGATGCAAAAATATTCTCCAAGATTGATCTCAGGTTTGGCTATCATCGGGTAAGAATTAAAGAAGAAGATATCAGCAAGACATCCTTCCGAACAAGAAATGGACATTATGAATTTACAGTGGTGCCATTTGGGTTGTCAAATGCATCAATTGTCTTCATGTGTTTAATGAATGGTATTTTTAGAGATTACTTAGTTAAGTTTGTCATTGTCTTTTTGGATGACATTCTTATATATTCTAAGTCAGAGGAAGAGCATGAACAACACTTGAGGATGGTATTATAGGTATTAAAGGAGCATTGGTTGTATGCCAAATTGAGCAAGTGATCATTTTATCAGAAGCAAATTCATTATTTGGGACATATCATTTCATAGGAAGGGATAGCAGTGGATCCTAAAAATATTGAGGCCATTAGAGGATGGTCAACACCAAAGAACATGACAGAGGTTATATCATTCATGGGCCTTGCATGCTACTATATGAGATTGAAGGATTCTCCACGCATACATGATCACTTCCTTGCAAAAGAAGGGTGTTACAAGGAAAATCTCTCTATGGCTAGGGGTAAACCACAAAATACGGAAATGACTGCACAAATCAAGTCTAATCTCAAGTATGATATATAAACAATTATGCTAGTAAGACAAGATAAAAGGCCTACCTCATCTAGACGTTCGATGAAGTCCATCGTTGAGCACTTGACCCAAAGTGATACAACTACAACTAGTCCTCAACAAGCAAGAAACGCAAGCACATGGTGATAATATATAATGTTAGCACGTTCAATAGCATAATCCATCAACATTCATAAAAAATATGACCATATTAATTGAATGAGAAAAGAGTATTTCTATTAAAATGTAATCAACAGAAGTGAATGAATTACAAACTTATGTGTTGGCACGGTTCAGAACCGATAAACTAAGTTCCTTCCAGCTGGGCCTCCACCACTTCAATCCTCCACCAAAGGCAAGATCATATAAGAGAGACAATGAGGTTCTCAATCAAGAAGAAAAGAACCATGTGTTCAGACTTAAAGGATAAAGGGATGTAGACTCAATGTGAAGTGAATAATTTCTCCAAAGTAACTTTACTCTCAAAGTTGAATACTTCTCCTCTTTTCCATAACTTGGATTTGGCCTATTTGTATCCTTCAAGTGGAACTGAAGGGTCGATTCAGAACGTTTCCAATATATGGAAGGTCAAGGATCATGGATCCCGTGACGTGACATGAAAACCTGACACATTTTTTAATTTTGGGCACAAATCCTGATGTACACGGGTTGTAGTGGTGCAACCTGCATATACGCATGTTGTAATATAGGTAGGGCGCATATATGTGGAAAAATCATGTTTTTAGCTATGGAATTTACAAAAAGGGACTTCAAGTCTACATAGGAAAATGGAAAAAGGCCCTCTGTGCAAGTTTGCATAGGGTGAGGCAAATCTTGCTATAACAGATGCCCCCTAATGTGTGAGGTCTGAGGAGCATCTGCGATGGTTGAAATACATTATAAGACCCAGAAGTGGAGTAATGGGGACCCAACTGGAAGAATTAGTTGCTCATGAAAATCTGTACTGACTTTGCACACATGGTTGGCAATTTGAATTACACTGCAGATCCATGTGAAAGTATACCAAAAAGTTTTCCATGGCCATGAATAGGCAATACAAAGGTGGTTACATGCCAAATGTTGTCATTGTAACGAACAAGGCCTAGGAAAACCAATCTCAAAATCAATCTGAAGATATATGTATACAATGGAGTACAATGAAAAGTATCAACAACTTAGGGAAGTTTTGACTATAAACTGATGTCTTCAAGTCTTCGACACAATATACCAAAGGTGCAATTCTACATCGTGTGAATAAAGGAGTTGAGGTCGAACACAATGAGACTTCGTTTAATTATCGGGCATTGAGGTATATCGTTAACAAATGCGAGATAGCCTACCAATGATGAAAGTAGGTATCAAGGCACTGATTACATTATTACAAGTGTGAATAAAGGAGTCAGGGTCGAACACTTGAAGAATCCATCGATCGGGAGACATTGATGTATTCCCAACTGTCGATGGCGAGAGAACCTTCCACTAATGACTGCAAGCCTCTAGGTACTCATAGGACTCTAGGTCTCGTCTTCAGAATATATGAGATGAAGTCGATGGAAGGAGACTCGTTGAAAGGAGAGCATTAAGGCATCTCTCATTATTCATCATGAGGTACAAAGCAGGAGCTTGATGACTTGGAGGAAATCGGACGAAGAACATGTTCACGAACCAACGACCCTGTGCATCTTTCGCGTGTGCCAGATGTAAGAAGTACATAAAAAAGACCCTTTGAATAGCATCCAATGAGGAACAATGTTGACAAAGGCGAGGAAACCATCAATAGGGATAATGGCATCCAATACACTGCATGAATCCCAATGTGTGAATAGATGTCTTGTCATTGAAAACAAGGGAAACCACCCAGTTAGCGACTAATGATGAAATGTTGAATGCTAGGTTCAAGGTTACCTACTAATGAGGAAAGTAAGACCAGGGTGTGAAATAGGACTACAACTTCATGTGATTCTTATACAGACTGAGGGTATGGCTGACATGAGAAGTCAAGATTTCTGAGGAGTGGCCGACACAGGTTGATAGACATCCTTTGAACAAGAGCATGAGACATATGGAAGACTCTAGCAGCATAGACTCAGTGATGAAACTTTGAGATGCAGGAGGCATCAATCAAACTCTCCATAGGGACTAGAAGAGTAACCAGTGAGGGAGTAAACTCTCTGTAACGAGCTCAGCTTCCTAAGGTCATGCTAAACCCAAAATTTTGATGACAAGTGGACTCAAAAATTTTGTGCATTTTTCAAAGGTGACACAATTGCTACCAATATAAGATAATACTCCTTCCTCACCCGTCTTTTTTTTGTTTTTTCATAATCAAATGAATGTTATGATACAGAGGAGGAAACAAGTGTCGCAAGTAAGAAAAACTAGTTCTGGCAATGGAACATACCTATGCTCAAGGAAATGAGGTGCATGTGGGAGATGGACACTCAGGGGAATGCTTCCTCCTAGGTATAGGGTGTCAAGCTGCAAAGGATATAAAAAAAGGCTCTGCTTGGTTGAGGATGTAAATTGTTGATGTAAATAGATTATAACGTAAAAGAGAGAACCAAAAATAGGCTCAATACTATAAGCAAGGGCATGAGATGCAATTACAACTTAACGCCAAAAAAATGTCATTTTTCGTAGTTTTAGTCTACTTGGTTTGGAAAAGGGATACACTTGCACCAAATAGACGTCCTTTTAGATTCAATTAACAAGTGTGAAAGAGACAAGTTCACCCGGAAATATTTTCTCTTTTGAAACGAGTCGGAAAAGAGCTTAACCAAGACTCGTGACCTTTCAAATCCAATTAACGAGTGTAAAAGATATAAATTCACTCGACAATCTGTTCACTTTTTAGACGAGTCGAAAAAGAGCTTAAATCAGACTCGTTGGGGGGTTTCTAGGCGGCATGTCATGGGGGAGGCCAAGGCTCCCGTGCAGGACTTCTGTCAAAAATCAACAACTCACAGATAGTTGATACAAGCTTGGGAAAACCCAAAACTTTCCAAGTCGAGGAGGATGAAATACTTGCATAGGTTACCTTATCTACAATATATCAAAGAATGCCCCTTATCTGGAAGTGTGTAGAAAAAGTGAGATGAGGCTCTACAAGATCATTCCAATCAAAGGAAATCACCCTAGAACTTGGATGGAGTGTACTCGAATAGAGTGGAATGCTCCCTTGTGCAAAAGGTATAGAACTAGAGATGCTAACGACATGGTATAGAAGGTATAGAACTAGAACTAGAAGAGTGGGATCAACCGAAAATTGCATTGGTGCAACCACTTCTTCAACCATTGGTTGAATAGGATGCGAGACAACAAGGTCAAGAGATGCATAAACCCCAAAAATAGGAGTGGTTTCATTCAAAGATTGCATTGACACGACCATTGGTTGAACAAGATGCGAGACAACAAGGTCAAGAGATGCATCATCCCCTAAAGGAAGAGGGGTGTCAGCCAAAGATTGCAATGACATAACTGCAACATCAACCAAAGAAGTTTGGGAAGCCAAAGACGACTCAGAACCTGAAGGGCCCCCCGATAAGGACCATGCTTCTGGTACCACAGCAGTAGCAGGGCACAAATGAGTAAGGTGTTCTCCTTCGCAAATCCTACAAAGGAACTTGGGCTTACGTCGTACACGTCTAGGCTTCTCAATCGTATGAATTCCCCTAGCATGACTTGCAGAGGCCAGTGACATGCTCACAACATGACTTGTAGAGGTTAGTAGAAAATATCCAACATGACTACCAGAGGTTGGTGATGAATCCCCAACATGACTAGCAAGGGTTGGTGACGAATCGCCAACATGACTAGCAAAGGTTGGTGATGAATGTCCAGTGTGACTAGCAATGACTGGACTTGTGCCCCAAACATGACTTGCAGTGGCTAGTTGTTGGTATTCAACATGAATTGCAGAGGTTTTTGACCAATCTCCAAAATGATTAGAAGAGGTTGGTGATATAATGCCAGTATGTCCTGCAGTGATTGGACTTCTGGCGGCAGTGGGTTGTGGCATTTGAGACCAATGTTTCGGGAAAGATTGGTTTTGAGAAATTGCAGGAAAAGAAGGGTTTGGGTATACACCATGGCCCTGTCTGGAAGGATAGTATCCTCCTCCATACTGATTCATAAAGGGGTGTAAGGGCATCGACACCAAGGAATATGCTTGCGAAGAGAAAGTGACATGACAAGGGTTACTCATGTGAGGATATATGTTACCCCCAGACGAAAGAAATTCATGAAGAGGGTTGCCCATACTATAAAAATAACTCCCCGCGGATGAAACACCAAAGGATAGATGAAGTTCCGCCATGGGAAAAGCTTTCGTACAAACTGGCATAGCAGAAGAAGGATAGGTGGATGGAGTGTAATAAGTAGAATGATTGCCCATTTGAACACTTGCTCCTAGAAAAGTGGATTCATAGGAAGGAAGATTCCAACCTCCTACCGTAAGAGTTGTTTGAGGGATATGAATCCCACCAAATGGAGAGGAAGAATAAAGAGGAAAGACAAAGGGTGGAAAGTGTGAAGACATGTCTGGCATACCATGAGAAAAATTATTAAAGACCCAAGGCATTGACTGAGTATCATAATTCTGCATACCATTATGAAACACGCACAGGTTCGTCCCCATGAAATGAGTGAATGTCATGGGGGAGGTAGCATTAAACGAGAGAGTCAAAGGGACTCCACTATCCATGATAGTGAAAAATCATGATGCAATACAAAATCCTAAGGTCAACTAATAATCAAAGAGCACACCAAAATAAAACAAAAGGCCAATATGCATACAAACAAGATAGAGTGGTTGAAAGAGGCCTCCCTCCATAAAGTAGGTATGCCTCACCCCAAGAGGGGCCTAAGACTCCCTACTAAAGATCGAAGGTATCAGAATCAGTTATAAGGGACCTCGTGGGCTTAACAACCAGTCGGCCACATCCCCCTGAAGAGGTAATCCTCCATAAAGGTTGTGTGTTGTCCAACCCTTATCTGACCCAGGGTACCTGCAGAATAACCCCTGCAAGTAACCTATGTGGTACCTAAGTCAAGCAACTAAGCAACCACAATATAACCGATGCACAGGTGAGCAGTCATAAGTCAGGTCCATTGTATGGGCAGGGTAACAAAACCTGAAACCTTGAAAGCATCGCCTCTCATATAGGTAAAGGTACTAGCAAGATCCCCATATACGAATAGATCCCCAGAAATATATCGAACGCTAAGAAGGTATCGGGGGGATATCCCTTCAACCAACCTCACGTGACCTCGTTCTTAACTCCGGTGTAAGCGGAGTCTCCTGATATTACCGATTACACAATGGATTTATCCACTCCCTTAGTCAGACACATATGTTGATTTAATAGCCTTGGAGAAGTTTACTCACAAAATCCTATTCCAAGGCTCTAAATCCTAAGCTAGTTTGTGCACCCTAGAAAAATAAAATCATTACTAATCAATTTTAAATTATAGCATTACTTTTATTGGCCTTGCTTACTCAAAAAGGTGTGGTCATGAAACTAGTGATGTTATGACTTAGCAAGTAAAATAAATGAATATGCATACAATGCAAATTTCTAACTTCAATTTTCAATAAATGATATGTTTTTCAAAATGCAATTCTCAATTCAGTTTTGCAATTCTAAAATAAAATGCAATCTTCCTTTACATGTACTAAGATAAATGATAAAGACTCAAGAGATCAAAATGTCAACAATGTAAAATGCCTAATATTTTTGTATTTTCAATATAAAGGAATGAAAATGAAAGGAATGAACAACAACTTGATATAAAAACTCTATTGTGTGTAAACAGGGACAAATCAAGTAGGATATCAAGGACCAAAACACCCAACCCAAGATACAAGGACAATCAAATGAAAAGGATGATGAGAAAGGCACCGCCCAAAAATTCAACCAAAGAAATATTTCTTATCATTTCACAGACACTTAACAGTCATAACAGAGACCCAAGAAGACTCAACAATCATCAAAACCTACCCAGCAACCATCAAACCCAACAACCAAGAAACAAAGGGTGATGTACACGATTGTTCAAGGGAAAAGCGCGCATATACACATCTTGCAAAAGGACAACACGCGTATGTACACGACTGTTAGGCAAAAACCCTCATATATGTGTCAAAACACAACCAAACTAAGGAGAAGGCTAAGAAACTCAGACTCGGAGTGAACAGAGGCTGTCAAGCAATCATACAATAAGAAAATCAATATAAACGAGAGCAATCTAAGGAGAAAAACACTCCAAACCCCGAAAAAGAAGATTATTTCCCCAGTATGGTCGCCAATTTTGTTACAAGAAAAATCTCTCTATGGCTAGGGGTAAACCACAACAGACGGAAATGACTACATAAATCAACTATAATCTCAAGTATGTTATATAAACAAATATGCTAGCAAGACAAGATAAAAGGCCTACCTTGTCCAGACGTTCGATGAAGTCCACCATTGAGCACTTGACCAAAAGCGATGCACTTGCAACTAGTCCTCAACAACCAGTAAACGCAAGCATATGGTGATAATATATAATGTTAGCACATTCAATAGCATAATCCATCAACATTCATAACAAATATGCCCATGGAATAACAATTCAAATATTCAAAAGATATTAATTGGATGAGAAAATAGTATTTCTATTAAAATGTATTCAGCAGAAGTGAATGAATTACAAACTTCTGTGTCGGCACTATTCAGAACCGAGAAACTAAGCTCCTTCCAGCTGGGCCTCCACCACTTCAATCCTCCACCAAAGGCAAGCTCATATAAGAGAGACAATGAGGTTCTCAATCAAGAAGGGAAGAGATTGGGGGTTGAACCATCTGGTCAGACTTAAAGGACAAAGGGATGCAGACTCAATGTGAAGTGAATAATTTCTCCATAGTAACTTTTCTCTCAAAGTTGAATTCTGCTCCTCTTTTCCATAGCTCGGATTTGGCCTATTTATAGCCTTCAAGTGGAACTGAAGGGTGAATTCAGAACGTTTCTAGTATATGGAAGGTAAACGATCATGGATCTCGTGACGCAACATGCAAACCCGACACCATTCTATAATTTTGGGCACAAATCCCGATGTGCATGGGTTGTAGTGGTGCAACCTACGTATACACATGTTGTAATATAGGTAGGGCGCGTATATGTGGAAAAATCGTGTTTTTAGCTATGGGATTTGCAAAAAGGGACTTCAAGTCTGCATAGGGAAATGGGAAAAGGCCCTATGTGCAAGTTTGCATAAGGTGAGGCAAATCTTGTTGTAACAAAGGAGATGAAGTTTCAGTGGACATTGGATTATGAAAGGAGTTTCCAACACTTGAAGCAATTATTAACAAGTGCCCCAATACTAAAGATTGTTGATCTAAATGAAGACTTCATCATATGCACTAATGCATGTAAAGAAGGGCTTGGTGGAGTTATCAGTCAAAATGGGTATGTAGTATGTTATGAATCAAGGAAGTTGAAGGAGCATGAAAAGCACTATGCTACTCATGATTTGGAATTGGCGGCCATAGTGCATGCCTTGAAGATGTGGAGGCACTACCTCATGGGGAAAAGGTTTGAGTTGAGGACAAACCATAATGGTTTGAAATATTTATTTGAACAACCAACTCTAAATACCATGCAAAGCAGGTGGTTATAATTTCACAGTGAATATGAGTTTGATATAAAGCATATCAAAGGGAAAGAGAACAAGGTGGTTGATGAATTTAGCAGGAGGGTGCATGAGTTGCATGCTACAACCATTAGCATGTACCAATCAAATTTGAAAGACATGTTCTTAGAGGCTGCAAAATCAGATTTGCAATACATGGAAATAATAAAAAAATTACAACAAGGTATTTTGCAGCAGAAAATGGAAGACTATAAGCTAGAAAATGATGAAATTCTCGTGTACAGGGGCAGAACTTATGTACCAAATTCCCAGGAATTGAAAAATATGATATCGAGAGAAATGCATAGTGTACCTTATGTTGGGCACTCAGGTTATCATAAAACTATTGCAACTGTCAAGAGCCAATATTATTGGTCAGGCATGAAGAAAAAAGTTGTTTATTTTATTGCCAAATGTTTGGAATGTCAAAAGGTCAAGACTGAGCATAGACACCCAGCTGGTTTGCTACAACAATTACCCATCCCTGAGTGCAAATGGGAAGTTGTAACAATGGATCTCATCACCAAACTTCACAAAACAAACAAGCAACATGATTCTATCATGGTCGCGGTGGATAAGCTTACTAAAGATGCCCATTTTATTCCAGTAAAGCTCACTCACAAGGCAACCAACATTTCTCGAAGGTGCCAAACTGCAACTACAGGGCTCTGAGACTTCTTGTCTGGCCTATTCTTGAAGCCCCATAAAGGAAATGGGGCAGCCGAAGGACTGTTGAACAGAGAACGAGTACATTTCCAGGGGTGGGAAAGGCATGTGGGGGATGAGAAACTGTAGGTTAGTTTGATTTGGCACCTATGACATAGTCCTTCCTATTGCCTGAGTAACATCAGCCTGGTTAAAAATTCCTTTACCCGAGTAGAGTTTAGTGCCAGCTCGGGGGGTGACCACTTCTGTGAACTTTTACCAGTGTGGTCTAAGGCTGGGAGGAACGTGGAAGGTCTGCACACAATTGGTGATCTTTTCTATCAAAGGTAAGTGTCAATTGTGTGTTAAATTACATGTTGCATTATTATTTATGTGTTTATTTTTATGGGTTTTTCATGTGAATGTTGCATGTGTATTTCTATTGTTATTCTGTATGAATCTGTGTATTTGTAGAATATTTGTATGTTTTAATTTTATATACAATTCGAGAATTTTTGTGTGGCATAGCCCAACAGTGGGGTGCTGGGGATGTTACAGAGATAAATGGCACTACAAAGCCTTACAAAAGTTGAAAGTTTAGTAAATCCTCATAGCAATGTTAGGACTTTCAATTCTTGTTGTAATCACCCATTTGATATGTTATTATACCATCTCATGAAGCAGATAAAGACTAGTCTCAGCAAAGGGATTTGTGCCATGGTGAACATGATCATTCAAGCGATAAGAGGGGCAAAGTTGGGGCTGTGAGTAATGAATTTTTTTATAGATCATTCAAACACTGGGATGGAGAAAACTAGGGTTTCGAATAATATCATTCAGGTACTAGGAGGGTGAAAATTGAGGGCTATAACGGATCAAGAATTGAATGGATTATTCAAACACCGGGAAGGGGAAAATTGGGTTGCAGATGAAGAGATAATATAGAACAAGTGATGTTTTTATCTTGTGAATTTAGCATTAATTGATATTGTTGTTATTACACATGCTCATTTTGTACTACAAAGATTAATTCTAACTCATTATAGTGCATTGTTGATTAACATCATCATTTGGTTTAAGAAGAAGGGTAAAGAAAGGAAGTGTGATTCTATTGTTTCTATCCTTTTATTGATCTCTCAGTTGAGTTTGGTTTCTTTGGAAATGTGACTCATCTATATCACTTCTTTGTGAATGTTGAATATTATTCTTTGTTTTTTGGGCTATGAACCATTCTTGTTACACTATTGAGATTAACCAACAAAGAGGGGAAGAATGGCCAAGGCAGTGCTTACAATGAATTTTTGTTAAAGAAAATTCACTGACATGAAAAGGTATACTGGTATAGTTCTAATGGAAATAGACTAAGAGAGTTGTTGAAATTGAAAGACAACTTATGTATTTAATACATCATTAGTAGAGCTACTTAAAAAAAATGTCACTCCCACTTACGAGTCATATAGAATTATATTATCATTCTTGGATACTTACATATAAATTATGTCACAAATAGTTATGTGTGAATAAGTATAAATGCTAAATAGTATCCTTGTAGTGTTAATTGATTTGACAATTTATGAAACAATTGATAAAATTATTATGTTTTTAGACTAGACCATTTCCTTCCATTTCCTCCCATTGAATGAAATGTAACTTAAACCCATTGAATGAAATGTAACTTAAAATTTTTGTAATTTTCAAACATTTCCTCCCATTGAATGAAATGTAACTTAAACCCATTGTAATTTTCAAATACTCTCAAGAAAAATAGATTAATTCATAAAAAAAATTATCTTGTATAAGCACTAAATGATATTAATGTTTAGCGATAAAATATGTACACCTAGTATGATAAACCTTATTCAGAACCTTAACTTTAGGATAAAGTTTATTGATGGACAAGTGTATGTAGTGACTCAACCTAACTACCCCTACTTGATTGGCAACACACGACTTCAATATGAACAGAAACAATGAATAAATCTTATGCCCAGCTCCTTATTAAAGCTTAAGTGAACTAATGTTTTTGTTGATATGTTACTCAAATAGGCAATTAAGGGGTGTTCCACATGGGTTGGGGATAGGAGTCTAATACAACCTTCAACCCTTCACCAATCACTCTTCATATTGATGAATATAGGTCATGAAAGCAATGACATGTTTCATTTGCATGTCTTTTTTAGTTTGGTGTTTTTTTTGATTAAAAACTAGTGTTTTGTTGTATTAATGTGCCAATGCATTATAGGTATTACTAAGTGCATTTTGGAAATGGTTAGGTAACATTTATGCCTAGTCTTGCATGCTGTTATGAAATTATATTTTTGTAAAATTAAAAGATGAAATTAAAGTAAATTAATAATTAAAAAAAAAAATTGTATGATAACCAACATGCAATTTATAATATTTTTATTTGGAGGGCGATTAAAATAGGACTAGAGAGGGAAACTTGATGCATTCGATTGTTTTTGGGAAAAATAGCAGTTAAAGAGAGTATGGTAAAAGTCTATTTACATGCTGCACTAGAATGATTGTTTATTATTCAAATTTGCAATCTGCATGAATGTTTAGATATGTTTATGAGTAATTGGGGGTTTGCATATAATGTTGTTTCTTATGTTTCAATAATGGTAGTAGTTTGAGAGTTGTGGGCATAGAATTAAACTAAAAAGAGAATATTTTATCTTTTTTATATAATTTTTCATATTTTTATATTTGATTTTTCATTTTAAATTTATTAGAGTGGTTAGTAAATAAAGAAGTTAAATATGTATTTTAAAAATAATTTAAGTAATAAATACTCCTCTTTACCTTTCTTGAAAATTTAAATATTATTAATTATTTCAAATCATAACTTGGTAAGTTATCAGATTCATTATTATATTTAAAAAAATAATATTAATGAATAATAAATCAAATAACATTTATGCCATTTATGGAATAATAACATGTATTTATAAACTTTTTATTAATTTAAAAACTGGATTAGAGAACTCTCTCCATCTCGGCGAAACAGCGCGCGCACCAGCTCGCGCTCCTGCCCACATTCCTGCGCGCGTGCTCCAGCACAAGCCTCTGCACGCGCTCGTACGCAAGCCTCTGCACGCGCTCGTGCGCATTTTTAATACATCGCCAAGACTTCGTGGGCCTATCTTTAATTGCTTGCCACAACTGCTCGTCCATAGCTGTAATTCGTTGGCGCAACTGCTCCTCTACTCCTCTACCCAACTGCAGTTTGGGACAGCCATAAACTTGAAGCCTCTTTAGCCACATCAAATCCTCAAGATTTGCAAGCTCTTCGAGTGCATCGCAATAAAGCACGCCAACATATTGAAGCTGTGTCAGCTGCCCCAGGCCCCGTATTCTTTTTAAATTACAACACCAAAAAACACCGAATCTCTTCAAAGATGTAAACCTTTCAAGACACGGCAGCTCCTCGACCTCTTCACATCCCACGATTTTTAGTTCTTGAAGGTTTGTAAGATTATAAGGCTTAGGACAGTCACCCAAAGACAGCTTTATGAGTGTCGGTGGCAGTGCTCCAACCTCCACCAGATCATAGCAACATCTGATATCGAGATGTTCAAGGCTGGGACAAACACCGTCAACAAAGGATATCTCTGATATTTTTATATCCGACAGATGTAAGTATTCCAGTCGGGACAGCTCAATGGCAGCGCTTTCTCCTTCCACCCCCTTTTTCAATGGTAGCTCGCGAATTGGACAGCTTTTTACTGTTAACTTTACCAGGCTGTTCAACTTCACCATTTCGGGCGGTAAGGACTGTATTCCGCATTTTTCTATGAACAACTCTGACAGCTGAGTCAACAGTCCCAACGAATCGGGCAAAGATTTCAATTCGCCGCAATCAACGAGCCGCAATTCCTTCAAGCTTCTCAGGTGACCCATATCCCCAGGCAATTCTTGTAAATTTAAGCAATTTTCGAGATTCAGATATTTAAGGCGAATTAAATTCCCGAAGGAATTTGGAAGCATTTGCAAACATGAGTAAGAGAGATTAAGGTGTTGGAGATTTATTAAGCACCCGAAGGAATCTGGAAGCATTTCCAAACCTGAGTGAGAGAGATCAAGGTGTTGGAGATTTATTAAGCACCCGAAGGAATCTGGAAGCATTTTCAAACCTGAGTAAGAGAGATCAAGGTGTTGGAGATTTATTAAGCACCCGAAGGAATCTGGAAGCATTTGCAACCCTCGAGAATCATGGAGATCAAGGTATTTCAGCGAGCGCAGCTGACAAAATTCTTCTGCTAACAATTTCAGTCCAGTATACCTCACCACAATCTTTTCGATGTTGTTTAGTTTCCCAATGGATTTTGGAAACTTGAACCGACCAGGACGAAGAATAGAACATTCAATAATCAACTCTCGCAACTCTTGAGGATCCTGCAGCGCAATATCCATCGATATGATCATTTTCATTAACAAAATCCTTCAAGCTCGTTCCATACCCCCTGCTACTATATCAATAGCAACAATAATCTACCATAAAATAGAG
>ML786277.1:507440-518134 GCA_009831015.1 Picea engelmannii
AATTGTATAGGATACCAGAGGTAGTCCCACCTAGTGTCATTTCCTTTATCTGTACCAAGAAATGCAGGAAGGTCATCTCTCAGGCCGGGAAGTTTGTCTTGTTCGTGATTCTCTCTTAGAGTGAGCGAAATATTGCATCCACATCCACGGCCTTCATGGTTGACCTCTCCACGCAGTAGAAGAAAGTGGATAAGGTCGTAGAAGAATACAAGGACATCTTCTCCTCACCTGCCGGGGTACCTATGCACTGTCAAGTCAAGCATTCCAACGATCTGACCCTCGATGCACCGCTACACAATGGTCTAGTCTATCGCCACTCTCTGTTAGAAAATGAGGAGATCAAGCATTAGATCCAAGAACTGCTCCAAAAGAGGTACATCCGACCCAAATCATCACCTTGTGGAAGCCTAATAATGCTTGTGCAGAAGAAAGACGGGATCTGGAGACTATGCATTGATTACCGAGCCCTAAATAAAATTAGTCGGAAACCGGTACCTGATTCCTCGAATCGACGATTTCCTTGATCATCTCAAGGGAGCCAAATACTTCAGTAAGATTGATATGAAAAATGGCTACCATCAAGTCCCAATAGAGCATACAAATGTATGGAAGATTGCCTTCAAGTCAAAAGAAGGTCTTTTTGAATGGTTGCGCATGCCCTTTGGTTTGAAAAATTCCCCAACAACTTTTATGAGGATGATGAACAATATATTGTGGTCTTTCACCAATTCTTTTGTAGTGGTGTATTTGGATGACATACTCATCTACAACAAGACTTGGGCAGAACCTTTGTAGCATATTCAACAAGTTTTGCACACTTTGCGGCAACATAAGTTATATGCCAACTTGGAAAAATGTTCCTTCGACATGGACGGGGTCTAGTAGCTAGGATACATTGTTGATGAGCATGGTGTGCATGTGGATCCAACCAAGATCCAGGTCATCTATGACTGGTCAGCCCCAACCACACTCACTAAGTTTCGAAGCTTCTTAGGCCTTGTCAATTTCTATTGCAGATTCGTATTGAGATTCTCCCATATTGCATGGGCCCTCAGCCAAGTAACCAGGGGTGGTGGTAAGACAAAGTTTGTGTGGACCTTGTCCTAATAGAAACCATTCGATCATTTGAAGTAGCACTTATGCTCAGCCCCAGTGCTTTCATTACCCGACCTGCAACAACCCTTTGAGATCGAGACAAATAATTCAGACTATGCTTTGGGTGCATTTCTCACTTAGCATGCCCACCCCGTGGCCTATCATAGTGAGACACTATCGGATGTCATCTGTAAGTACCCTACTTATGACAAAGAAATGTACTCCATTGTGAAAGCTTGCCACTAGTGGAGGCATTACATTTTCGGGAAGGAGATAGTCATCCACATTGATCATAAGCCGATGCAGTTCATGCATACACAAGGAAAAATGCAGAATGACCGCCATCAAAAGTGGTTCACATACTTGCAACAGTTCCACCTCAACATCAAGTATAAGATAGAAAGTACCAACTGTGTCGTTGATTGCCTTAGCTGACCTCTAGTCAAGACACTCACCATGATGCTAGACTCTTGCGGCCACAAGACCTCTGGATGGCCCCAACTGTATGAGAAAGATATCGATTTCGCCACCACCTACCAAATGTTGGGTGCAAACACAATTATCACTAATTTCCATCTTCAGAACAGGATGTTGTGTCATTTGGGCCATCTCTGCATTCCATAAAGCAAGCGAGCGAAGTTGATTTGGGAAGCCCACTACAGTCGGATGGCAAGGCACTTCGGCTAGAAAAGACAGTGGCAATGTTGCAGCAACATTTCTACTGGTCGAAACTTCGACAGGATGCCAGCAAGTATATTAGGCCCTGGACTACTCGTGTTATTGCTAACCAACCACTAAGAAACAAGGCATGTACACCTCTCTGCCTACTCCTTACATGCCCTAGGAATCCATCTCAATGGACTACATGTTGGGCCTTCTGACCAAGAGGAGAAATGACTGTGTTTTTGTGGTTGTTGATCGCTTTTCCAAGATAACGATTATGGCCGCCTGAAAGAAGAGCATCACAATGAAGGCCACTCCCAAGATCTTCTTTGAACGAATGTGGGTACATTTTGGGATACCACAAACAATTATCTCAGATCGAGACAGTCGATTCCTCAACATATTTTGGTCGAGCCTCTGGCCGAGACAGATGGCCAAACCAAGGTCGTCAACCGGATGATCATGCATATCTTGTGCATGTACAATTCCAAGCACCCCCACACATAGGATGAGAGTCTTCCCTATGTTCAACACAACTGCAACAGAGCCATACATAGCTCAACCGACCACAACCCCTTTCCGGAGGGGTTGGGATTTCAACCATTGGGTCCCATGGATGTTGCACTACCCCTTGCGACCACCTAGGTAGAATCGTCCCATGCTCAAAATGAACCTGACAAAGCCACCTGGTTCATTGAGCGGATCCAACACATTCGCCAATAGGTTCAAGATATTTTACAGAAGTCCAATGCCAAGTACAAGCAACGCCATGATCAACACCAAGTGCCACACAAGTATATGTTGAGATATATCTGATCATGTATATACCGAGAACACAATCACTATGATGGATGAGTTCAATGACCAACCATTCAAAAAGACCTTCTTTTGACTTGAAGGCGATCTTCCATACATATGTCTTTTCTATTGGGAGCTGGTGGTAGCCAGACTTCAGATCAATCTTACTAAAGTATTTGGCCCCCATGAGCTGATCAAGGATGTCGTCGATTTGGGGAATCGGGTACCGATTCCGGACTGTGATTTTATTCAGGGATCGATAATCAATGCAAAGTCGCCAGGTCTCATCTTTCTTCTGCACTAGCACTATTGGGATCCCACAAGGCGATGAGTTGGGATGGATGTGCCACTTGTGGAGCAGTTCTTGGATCTACCTCTTGATCTTCTCATTTTCTAGCAGAGAACGACGGTAGACTGGCCCATTGGGTAGAGGTGCGTTGGGGGTCAGATCGATGGGATGCTTGACCTGGTAGTGTAGAGGTACTCCGGTAGGAGAGGAGAATATATCTGAGTATTCTTCCACGACCTTATCCACTTTCTTCTATTGTGTGGAGAAATCGGCCGTGGAGGCCCTGGATGTGGCTGTAATCTTTCACTCACTCTGAGAGTGAATCATGAAGAAGACAAATTTCCTAGGTCCGAGAGATGACCTTCCTGCATTGCTTGGCAGAGATCAAGGAAATAACACTAGGTGGGACTGCCTTGGGTACCCTATTCAATTTCCTATTCAAAGTAATAATAACACTACGAGGCCTAGATTCATATACAACATAATGTTTCCATAAATAAGGTTGGCCCAAAATAACATTACAAAATTTGAGAGGAGATACATCACACAATACCTCATCTTTGAAGGGCTTGATGTCGTATGATAGTCGAAACTGTTGGTTGACGCGGAGATTGCTTCCTTGGTGAATCCATCCAATGGTGTAGGGCTGCAGGTGCGATGTTGTCGGTAGGGCTAGCCACTTGACGACCTTTGTTGTGATGAGATTCTTCTGGCTACCACTATCAATGATGAAGTGTAGCAGGGTTCCTTTTACCCACATCTGTGAATGGAAAAGGCGCTCGCCTTCTTTTGGCTCGTCTGGTTCACTAGGATGGAGCTAGGTGGTAGAAACGGTGGCACTGGGTTCCACGTCAATGACCCATCTTCCCCTTTCTAGTTATAAATTAGAGTCGGAACTCGCATCTGATTCAAAGGATTTCACTTCGGCCACCAGCGACTGCTTTGAGTGGCAATCAGTAGTGTTATGCCAAGGGCTCTTATGGAAGTCGTACCACTTCTTGGTATCTTTATTTGTCTTTATGGTGTCCTTCTTTGCTTGTGGCTTGGACTGGTTGTCCTGATACTATCCATATTTTCTCTGTCCTTTGTTCTGCGGGTTGGGGCCGCCCTTTCCTGGCTTTTGCTGTGAGGGGTTCCCAGGCCCAAATTTTCGTGTCTTTTATTTGAGCTTCTGCTCGATTTTGACGGCATATCGATAGGTCGTGCCTAAGAATGATATGTCTAGAAATTCCATTTCAGTCTAGATGTATCTATGTAGAGCTCTGTGATACTTGAGAACCAGATGTCACTCTGAATCTTTGATACCTAGCTTGGTGCACAAGGGATGGAAGATATTTGTGAACTCTGACACTCCTTGGTCTCTTTCTTGCCACAGTGTGGTCCATTTTGTATACAAGTCGTCATAACTTCTGAGAGGGTAGTATTTTTCCTTAATAGCATCCCTGAACGATTCTCAGGTGGCCACGACTGTAAATAATGAGGGATCCTCTATTTCGTTTTGCTCACAGAAAGTTTCCCACCAATCTTTGACATGGGGAACGACTTTGAGGAGCGTAAAAGTAATATTTTATCTATTCGAAAAGTTATGGATAGAAAAATACCCTTCTAGTAGATTCAACCATTTGTCTACAACATCTGCATCTATATAACCTTCAAATATAGGAATATAAAAATTGATTTTTACCTTGAAGGGGGCGGTGCCTCTGCTCAAGGAAGATGTGTCGCATGTCGGTAGCCGCCGAAGGATTTGCACAAAACTATCCATCATCTCATTCCTCTGTTGCATGAGGGCTTCCTCAAGAAACAT
This sequence comes from Picea engelmannii, assembly GCA_009831015.1. NCBI lineage: Eukaryota > Viridiplantae > Streptophyta > Pinopsida > Pinales > Pinaceae > Picea > Picea engelmannii. Next base: position 512,093 of record ML786277.1, read on the forward strand.
TTTGAAAGGATCTCATGTCTCGTTATCTTTCTTTTCTTTTGCCATGAGAGGTCACTTGGGCGTGCGAGAGATTTTTTCCTTAAGAGAAACAAGCTCGAGACTTAATTCTTTGTACCCTGAGCTCGTTGGGGACATGCATTAAGAATGACAAGGAGCAGACCACTATGATACCACTGATCCGGATTTTATGAGAAGAACGAAATGAATACAAATTATTAAAAGATGTTTAACACAAAATAACAGAGATACAGTCAAACTGGTTTCTATTCAATAAGGAAATAAGATGAAACTGTAAAATGCAGCAAAAAACAAGCTTGTTGGAATGGTGGCGGCTTATCTCTGAGAAGAGACGTGACAACTGCGTTCAGTTGCAAGAAGATGATTACAATGAGGCTATGAAGGCCTTTTTACAATAAACATGAATTCCAAAACCCTAGACATCCGAAAACCTAACCCTAGGAGATGAAGCGCCAAAAGTCATGTGGGCCTCGTTGGGGTAAGCTAGTACATCAACTTCCAGGGGTTGTAACTTTTGCATACAATCTTCGTTTTAGGCGCACGATAGCCCGTTGGAAAGGTCTATCTGAGGACTACACATGTTGCCATCAAAATTTAACTATATTTATTATCTAGCTATGGAGAGCCCTAAAAACATTGTTTAGGGCTTCAAAACGGCCTTGGAAGTCAGGGACCCGACAACTAGGAAAAATTGCCAAATTGGAAAACTGCCAAAATGAACCAGTTGGAATAGGTGGGAGGCCACTGAAATCCATCTGGATCAATCCTCCCCCCTTAGGAAGCAATGGTCTCCATTACGTTGAGTTCTCCCATTAGATGAGGAAATTTCTGTTGAATTTGGCCCCGGGTGAGCCACTTGACTTGGTGCAGGAGCTGCCCTGCTTTGACAACTCGATAATGCAGGATCCTTTGTTGTCTAGTGCCCTTGACTTGTGTGTCCACAATATGATCATTGGATGCTTGTTTCATGCATTCAGGGTTGAGATCTGTTGGTTTCAACTGCTCTGCTATCTCGGAGGTGTCCAATAATGGTGGGAAATATGGCCGAAGGAGAGCCATGTTGAATATTGGGTGCAGGCTAAGGAAAGGAGTAATTTTGAGCTTAAAAGAATTGTCACCCAAAACCTTGGTGATGGTGCATGACACATAATGGAGTGGGTGAAGCTTCCTATGGGGCCTTGTAAGGCGTTCTTTCTGCAAATGCAACCACACTTTGTCGCCCGCCTGATACTTATGTGGCACCCGATGTTGATCATGGCGTTGCTTGTACTTGGCATTGGACTTCTGTAAAATATCCTGAACCTATTAGCAGATGTGATGGATGAGTTCAATCAACTGGGTGGCTTTCTTAGCTTCAGGTGGAGAAGGGGAAGAGTCAGTCGAGGTGGTCGCCAAGGGTAGTGCAACATCCATGGGGCCCAATGGTTGGAATCCCAACCCCACCTAAAAGGGACTATGGACAATTGAGCTATGTAGGGCTCAGTTGTAGCTATGTTGGACATAGGGAATACTCTCATCCCATGTGCGGGGGTTCTTGGAATTGTACATGCATAGGATATGCATGATCATTCGATTGATGACCTCAATTTAGCCATCTGTCTAGGGGTGGAAGACAGTGGATTTGATGAGCTTAGTATCCAACAGTGACGAGAGGCTTGATTAGAGTGTTTTGAGGAACCGACTGTCCCGTTCTGAGACAATGGTTTGTGGGATCCCAAAATGTACCCATACTCATTCAAAGAAGAGCTTGGCAGTGGCCTCTACTGTGATGCTCTTCTTGCAGGCGGACACAATCGCCATCTTGGAAAAGCAATCAACAACCACAAAAACAAAGTCATTTCCACTCTTGGTGGACAGAAGGTCCAACATGTAGTCCATTAAGATGGATTCCCATGGGCTATCAGGATTAAGAAGAGTGGTGTACAGACCATGTTTCTTATTGGTTTGTTTGGAAATAGCGCAGGTGGTGCAGGACCTGATATACTTGCTGACATCTTGTCCAAGTTTCGACCAGTAGAAATGTTTTTACAACACTTCCACTATCTTTCCGATGCCAAAGTGTCCTACCACTCAAATGTAGTGAGCTTCCTAAATCATCTTCATGCGCTCGCTTGATGGAACGCAAAGATGGCCCAGACGACACAACAGCCCATCCTGAAGATGGAAATTAGCAACCACTGAGTTTGCGCCCAAAATTTTGTAAGTGGTGGAGAAGTCAGGGTCTATCTTATAGAGGTGGGGCCATCTGGAGGTCTCGTGGTTGCAAGATTCTGGCACCGTGGTGAGTGTCGCGACTGGAGGTCGGCTGAGGCAATCAACAACTCAGTTGGTACTTCCTGTTTTATTTTTTATGTTGAGGTGGAACTGTTGTAAGTATGTGGACCACTTCTGATGGCGGTCATTCTGCAATTTTATGTAGAACAATATACTTGTTTTTTTCATCCCTTAGATCAAAATTTACGCAAAGATCATTTTTTTGTTCTCCTAGACAATATAATCATCTAGATTAATATCTATCTCCACGATGATTTTGTAAATCATTTTTAGGGGAGGAAAATTATGTGGAAAAGTATCCATGAAAATGAGTCAAAATATATTTTCTATTGGGTTGTGTGGGAATTCACGTTTTTTACCCCTGGCTACTAAAAATCAAGTTAAGTTGTTTCTTATCCCTACTTTAGGCTCATGATTTCCCAATACGTTTCCCATTGTAATGGAACTTGATATTTTTTTATAATTATTGATTGTGTGTTCCAATTACCTTTAATTAGGATTTACATTCCTTCTTGGGAGGGGAATTGATCTATGTTCTTTTAATAGTGTAATTGACCCTTAAAAAATGCAAGAGAATCATGACACTAGCCTAGAAATATAGTCTTAAGAAGGAATATAGAATAATATTCTCCTTTCTAGTCTTCCAGATGAGTTTGGGGAATATTATAATAATTTTTTTATGAGAATTGCTTAGATTTGTTATAATTTTAGAAGTTACAATTATCTTCTTTAACATTCATTAACAATTGCATGTAATAGGATCACTGAAAGATAAACAATCACAAAACACAAGATATATTTTGGGAAACCCTCGTGGGGGAGAAAACCCATCAACCAATTACGGAAGAGAGCTTCCTTATATGTGCATTTTGGCTTCTGTATATGCACATTTACGAAAGCCAAAATGCGCATATACAGAAGAGAGCTTCCGTAAATGCGCATATATGGAAGACAAAATGCACATATACAGAAGAGAGCTTCCGTATATGTGCGCATTTACGGAAGGAATGCGCATATACAGAAGAGAGCTTCCATATATGCACATTTTGGCTTCCGTAAATCTCTCTTCCGTATATGCGCATTTTGGCTTTCGTGACCTGTGGAACCGTGACCTGTGGAATTATGACCTGTGGAACTACACCCTCTGGAACTATGACCAGTGGAACTACGCCCTCTGGAACTACACCCTATGGAACTATGACCTGTGGAACCGTGACTTGTGGAACTACGTCCTTTGTAACTATGACCTCTAGAACTACGCCCTGTAGAACTATGACATGTGGAACTGTGACTTGTGGAACTATGACCTGTGGAACTACGCCCTTTGGAACTATGAACTGTGGAACTACACCCTCTGGAACTCTGACCTGTGGAACTACGCCCTCTGGAACTATGACCTCTAGAACTATGACCTGTGGAACTGTGACTTGTGGAACTACGCCCTCTGGAACTATGACCTCTAGAACTACGCCCTGTAGAAATATGACMTGTGGAACTGTGACCTATGGAACTATGATMTRTGGAACTACTCCCTCTGGAACTATGAYCTATGGAACTATGCCCTCTAGAACTATGACATGTGGAACTATGCCCTCTGGAACTACGCCCTCTAGAACTAYGCCCTCTCGAACAATGACCTCTGGAACTATGACCTCTAGAACTACGCCCTGTGGAACTATGATCTRTGGAACTGTGACATGTGGAACTATGACCTGTGGAACTATGCCCTCCAGAACTATGACCTGTGGAACTTTGACCAGTGGAAGTATGCCCTCTGGAACTATGACCTGTGGAACTGTGACTTGTGGAACTACACCCTCTGGAACTATGACCTCTGGAACTATGCCCTGTAGAACTATGACTTGTGGAACTGTGACCTGTGGAACTATGGCCTGTGGAACTACGCCCTCTGGAACTATGACCTGTGGAACTACGCCCTATGGAATTGTGACCTGTGGAACTACACCCTCTAGAACTACACCCTCTAGAACTATGACCTCTAGAACTACGCCCTCTGGAACTACGCCCTCTGGAACTATGACCTCTGGAACTATGACCTCTGGAACTGTGACTTGTGGAACTACACCCTCTTGAACTATGCCCTCTAGAACTATGACCTGTGGAACTACACCCTCTGGATCTATGACCTATGGAACTACGCCCTCTTGAACTACGTCCTCTGGAACTATGACCTGTGGAATTACGCCCTCTGGAACTATGACCTCTAGAACTATGACCTATGGAACTGTGAATTGTGGAACTATGCCCTCTGTAACTATGACCTCTAGAAATCTGACCTCTAGAACTATGTCCTATAGAAATATGACCTGTGGAACTGTGACCTGTGGAACTATGACCTATGGAACTCCACCCTCTGGAACTATGACCTGTGGAACTATGCCCTCTGGAACTACACCCTCTTGAACTATGACCTATGGAACTATGCCCTCTAGAACTACGCCCTATAGAAATATGACCTCTAGAACTATGACCTCTTGAACTATGACTTGTGGAACTACGCCCTCTAGAACTATGACCTCTAGAACTCTAACCTCTAGAACTACGCCCTGTAGAACTATGACATGTGGAACTGTGACCTGTGTAACTATGACCTATGGAACTACACCCTCTGGAACTATGACCTATGGAACTACGCCCTCTGGAACTATGACCTGTGGAACTAAGCCCTCTGGAACTATGACCTCTAGAACTACGCCCTGTGGAACTATGAACTGTGGAACTGTGACATGTGGAACTGTGACCTGTGGAACTACGCCCTCCAGAACTATGACCTGTGGAACTATGACTTGTGGAATTGTGACTTGTGGAACTATGCCCTCTGGAACTATGACTTCTGGAACTACGCCCTTTAGAACTATGAACAGTGGAACTGTGACCTGTGGAACTATGACCTGTGGAACTACGCCCTCTGGAACTATGACCTGTGGAACTACACCCTCTGGAATTATGACTTATGGAACTACACCCTTTGGAACTACGCCCTCTGGAACTACGCCCTATGGAACTATGACCCCTGGAACTGTGACTTGTGGAACTACACCTTCTGGAGCTATGCCCTCTGGAACTATGACCGCTGGAACTACACCCTCTAGAACTATGACCACTGGAACTTTTTCATATGGAACTATGCCCTCTGGAACTACGCCCTCTGGAACTACTCCCTCTGGAACTATGACCTCTGGAACTATGACCTCTGGAACTACGCCCTCTGGAACTATTCCCTCTAGAACTATGACCTATGGAACTACGCCCTCTAGAACTATGACCCGTGGAACTACGCCCTATGGAACTATGCCCTCTGGAACTATGACATGTGAAACTATGCCCTCTGGAACTATGCCCACTGGAACTATGACCTCTGGAACTATGACTTGTGGAACTGTGACTTGTGGAACTACACCCTCTGGAACTATGACCTCTAGAAATACGCCCTGCAGAACTATGACTTGTAGAACTGTGACCTATGGAACTATGACTTCTGGAACTACGCCCTCTGGAACTATGACCTATGGAACTACACCCTTTGGAACGATGGTTTGAATTGACTTTGTTTTCTTTGAAAGAAACGTCCAAATCTTGTTGAATCAATAGCTTGTTACACATCTTAATGCATTTTCATTTGGTTTTGACCTATTCATTTGTAGGAAATAGTAGATTGTTTGGCTTATTGTCTTTCATGCAAGACCATTTAAAAATAGAAACTCCACTTAGTTCCTTCTCCTCTTTCTC
>ML786277.1:528195-543822 GCA_009831015.1 Picea engelmannii
TTAAAAAAAAAAAAAAAAAAAAATTGGGGATACGTCAGAGACCTGCCACATTGCATTTTTTTCTTAAATGTTTATAGAGAATTTATGACAAACATAAATGTTCACCTAACAGGCTTGGTAGCATTGAATGCTTACTTAACAGGCTTGTTACAATACATTTTTTTGCATTTTTTAAATTTATATGCTTCAACGACATTGTTGGTTCACTGGTTGATGCTTGTTTTTTGCATCTCCACTGATTTCTTATTTGCATGTTGTTGTTTCTCTTGCTTATCTATTTGTGTTGTTGCAGTTTGCACGTTTCAGTTTCTGCAATCATGATTGGAACTGCGTCATTCCTGGCGGAGTGGTTGTTTCTTTCTTATTTCTTTGTTGTATGTTGTTTATTGTTGTTTGATTCGACTTTGCAGGGTTACGGTCCTGCGGCTGCAGTTGGGCCTTTTGGTGCTTCTTAACTGGGTTGTTATTTGGTGCTTGTTCTTGTTTGCCTAGGGTTTGCAATGTTGGGATGCTGCATCCGTAGTTGGATCTGTTGTTAAATTTTTTGCAGTGGAGTCTGCATAGAATACTATTAGGATAAAATAACGTAGTAAAAAATTGCAGTTGGTGTAAATTGCATCTCTTACGCGTTGAAGCAGAATTTGTCAGACTTAAACTATATTTCATAGTTGGTGATGCTTTTTCCGTGGATTATGTGTTACTATGGTTTCATAGTTATGAGAGTAGGTTTTTCTTTGTGGGCGATGTAGTTGTTCTCTCTCTTTATTTTCCTCTTGTAAACTGTGTTTCTGGCTCTATAGTTTCTCTCCTTTCTGTGGTCATTCCGACTGACCTCTGTTTGGTTGCATACTTAGCCAGTTTTATGGATGCTGTTTCGCGGATAGCTTCTATCGAACTATGATAGGTCATGTTCGGTGTATACATCTTTTACCCAGAACTTTCATGCTCTAGAATTCGACCGGGCACTCCTCGAACTCGTAACCGTGCCTCTGCCTACAATGAATTTGTCTATTCTACCTAGATTTCCATACTTAGTCGAATTTTCAAAGTTTAGCGGGTTGACAATTTTCCGGGTTCAAAAAATTTAAAACCATTTGTCGCTCCCCTCCATTCCCGCTACCTTCCGCCCTTGCCAATAGACATTAATTATGCTTTCAAAAGTGAGAACCGACTAGATAGGTTCGAAAAGATGGGCTTTAATAACTAGAAAGCTCGAGGACATCTCCCATTAAAATGAATAGACAGGCAAATATTATGGGATCTGGTAATTTTTTTTTCCTGCATTTTTTTATTTGCAATTTTTTTTTTTTTTTTTTGTGCTCTTTTAATTTTCTTAAAAGCTTCAACATAGTCCATGAACATGTCACCCATAGAGGCCTTGACATGATGTCCCTCTTTAATATTCTGCATATCTTAGATGTCAGATTTGAAAATCTGCGCAGATATGGGAATTTTAATACGTGCTATTAGTGACTATTCAGAGAACATATTAAAAAAGATTGGCATTAATAAGTGAAAATATCGAGAACATATGTCATTAAAACGAATTAACACAAAATCTACAGAAGATCATCCAGCGTTGCTTTTAAATACTTATTTCCATTTCTCTCTATCATCAAAGAGTTGTGCTTTAGGGTTCCTTTTTTCTAATGTTCCTGGTCATTGACATGTAAGACAACTTAGAGATGCGATTGAGGCCCACATTAAAGAAGAGAGATTGATTTTATGTGACGTGAGCTTTGAGTAAAAAAAAAACTCTGTTATAGAAGAGAAACTCAGAGAGGAGGAAAAAAAATAGAACAAGTATGTTCTGGTTGGTGTTCTCCCTCTGTTCGATGCTTTGGTTGGTTGAAAAGGATGCCTGGAGATTTGTTTGCTGAACTTCTTTTTTTTCTTGTTGGGAGTTGTAATGGATTTTTAGGTCAAGTGAAAAATAGTTCTTCGTTGAAGTATATAGCTTCTTCCAAGAACACAGATTTAGCAACTATATCAAATTCTGCAGATCCCACAAGAATTTGTCTGCCTTGGGGGCGACGCATTTACAGTGGCTTGCAAAATGGTCGGTCATGTTCGTAAATTACGCAAAATATTACTCCATTTGTGAATGTAAGCAAAGACGGGTAACATAAACTGTATGGGTGAATAAAACGACATATTATCACTACAAAAGTTTCTATTTCAAAGTTTTATGAGCTATATGTGGGTCTAGTAACCGAGTTGACAGAAAGCCATGTTGTTTGTCAAAGTTTTCTCGATTTCCTATGGATGTAGTTGCAGAGTCCACATATTTGGCGTCACCTCCGAACATTCCATACCTTTCTATGGGCCGCCATAGATGCCATTGATACGAGGAAATATATATTCTGATGCGATCTGCAACATTTGATAGACTTTCCAGAGCTCTGCTCATGCATTCTGCAACATTTGATGCACTTGCCAGACCTGTGTTGCCCGAAGAAGTTATGTACCTCAACAGATTTTCATTTTCCATCTGGGTTGGATGTTTCTTCCAATTTACTGTAATAAAGAAAAGAAGTTCAACACACAAATCTTCAGGCAGGATTTTCAACCAAACAGATGATCTAATACAGGGAGAATACCAGTCACAACATACTTCAATTTTTTCCTCTGCCATATCTATTGTGACATAAAAGGACTCCCTCCACTTTGAAATCACCCTAAATCACATTTCTAAGTTGTCTTGGATGTCAAGGGTCAGGAACATTGCAAGGAAATCATGTTAAACCCCAAGTTTTCAATGACAGAGGGAAATTAATACTTGACAAAGAATGGAATGTTGAATAACCAATGATTGCAAGCAGGCCATATCTGGAAGAGACAAGCTATTAAAAAAAGTGGGATAGATGTAGTTGGCAGCACCGATTACGTACAAAACCCAAAATTGATATTCAAATCATTTTTTACGAATAAAGGGTTTCAACATCAAGAAAACTGTCAAGAAGCTTCATCAATGTAGATATTTGTTTTTGGTCGGCGATAGGCCAAGTTGCAATCATTGTGGCAAATAGCCTTGGCTATATTTTGTAACCCATCTTATTTGAATATATAATAATTTTGGTTTATTCTTTAATAGTATTTTCCAATCTCTCGTATTTGTTTTAATTTTATTTTGTACCTTCTCCCCCTGTGTCGTTAAACATGGACGACAAGCTTTTCTTTATGTTGCCCACTACTTCAATATAAATAAACCCTGCTCTATTAGTTGCTTACATTTTACGTTTAAGAATAATTTTTCATAATCCATACTTATGTGGCGTCAACCCTGTATTTAAAAAAATAAATTGGAGGAGCCATCCTGCTTCCATTCTTCGGGTCTCGTAAAAAGAATGAATTAATGAGTTACAACAAGGCAGCTCAAGTGTTGACATAATGTTCCTGTTCAGTATGTTGGATATATTGTAGCTTCTTCTATTTGATAATATCTGTGCGTATATACTAATATCAGTACTATTGGAATAAATAGAAAAACTTCTTCTTCAGCAAAGCTTAGGCAATTATGTTTGTGTTTGCGGTATTAAACAACTATGTTCCATGTTCCATCATATACATCTTGCAACCAAACAACTTCTGTGCTCTGCAATTTATCCTTTAACTACTGATAACCCACTAGGCGTTCGAAAAGCTTGGCATTAATAAAGGAATGACTGAAGCTGTCTTAATTACTTAAATCACACCAAATTTTGATTACATTTAATTTAATTTAGATATTGATGTTTATGGAGAGTCGGTGTTTTCTCATGTCATTGCAAGAAATACAAGATGAATAGATGATAAGGAGTTTATCTCGTTGAAACTACAATGCAAATTCATGTTTCTTGTTGTGCTATGTACATTTTGCAGTCAAAATTTTCATGGTTTCAACGAAATTTGCGAACCGAAGAGCATCCTGCAAATTGGGAGATCATTTGCATTTGAAACAGAAACAATCCATTAATATATATTAGTATGAATACTATTAAGATAAATATGAAAACTTTCTCCATTAATACATATTAGTATGATTACTATTGAAATAGATATCAAACCTTTCTCTTGACCAATACTTGGCCAGTTATCTGTCCACCAGGCCCCAGGTTCGCGGTACCCAACACCTATGTCCCATGTTCCATCATATACATTTTGCAGCCAAGGAACTTCAGTGTTCTGCATTTTATGCTTTTACTCACCCAGCAGGGGTTCGAAAACATTGTCGTTAATAAACAGAAAAAAAAAGGTTTTTCGACTGTTAGATACTTATCCCTTTCCCCTTTTCCTTTTCCCGTCCATTATGGATTTCTAGTTTTATACTTAGTCATCTTTCTATGATGGGCGCTTGTAGGGTTCACCGGCTGGCATATCTTCATTTCCATCTGTATCTTCACATGACGAATTTGACCGACCATTGTTCCTTTTCATACATACGTAATTTTATGGCCATGGTTTCCGTGTTGGCGCATACGAACTGGCCTTTTCTTCTTCCCGCTTGTTATCGCTTTCTGGATATATAGTTAGTCACGTTTCTATGGTATCCAGTTTCAGAGTTGGCGGGCTGACATGTCTTCATCTCCATCTATATCCTCACACGACGGATCCGACCGACTGTTGTTCCTTTCCATATCTTCATTTCCATCTGTATCTTCACATGATGAATCTGAATGACCGTTGTTCCTTTGCATACCTACGTAATTTTATGGTCGTGATTGTCATGTTGGCGCATACAAACTAGCATTTTCTTCTTCCCACTCGTTATCTCTTTTTGGATATATAGTTAGTCAGCTTTCTATGGTATCTGGTTCCAAAGTTGGCAGGATGACATGTCATCATCTCCATCTATATCCTCACACGACGGATTCGACAGACTGTTGTTCCTTTCCATACTTAGCCAATTTTATGGCCACCGCTGCAGGGTCGATGCTTATGAAGCCAGTTGTTTATCGTTCCATTATATACATCTTTCACTGAAAACATTCATGATCTACAATTCCACCGTGGGTTCCTCATATACATTAACTTCATTCAAAGTATCTGTTGGTGCTTTCCATCTCCAGCAACTTCGCCTCCTTCCTGATATACATCAACAATGCTCTTACTGGTGACAACTGGACATAGTGGTACGAAAGATACTTCCGTGATCTGCAATTTATGCCTTAACTGATGAGAATTCGGTAGGGGTTTGAAAAAATTTGCATTAATAATCAAACACTAGATGTTCTTCTGCGAGATACTTAGTCCTTTTCCCCTTGTCTTTTTACCGTGTATTATTGCATTCTAGTTATATAATTAGTCATGTTTCTATGATCACAGGTTCCAACATTGGCGTGTTGACATATCTTCATCTCCATCTATTTCCTTGCATGGTGAATTAGACTGCCCGTTGTTCCTTTTCATACTTAGTGAATTTTATGCCCACGGTTGCGGAGTTAGTGCAAATGAACTCTGCTGCTTTTTCTTCCATGATATACATCTTCCACTCAAACTTTGTGTGATCTACAGTTCCACTATGGAATCCTCCATCCTTTTTCCCTTTATCCCTTCCTGTGTATTATGGGACTATAAAGTATGGACATGTTATTTTATAGACTATGTACGGATAGCACATTCCATACGTAGCCACATTTTGGATCGCGGGTTCTCGGGTGGGTGGGCTCAAAATTAGGCCTTCATTGTTCCTTGCCCTGCAAATAGCACCCATAATTTCATGATATACAAATTGACAAGCGGACCTGCAGACTGGCTAACTCAACATTGCATTTCTATTGTTCCGTGTCCTGCAATCAACACTCCCAGTTCCGCGATATACAAATTGACACACGGAGTCCAGGGCTGGTGGGGTGGAGATTGCCATTGTTTATGGATGGCAATCCCTATCAAGTATCTAACAGTATCTAAGAAATTATTTTCAATACTAAATTAGCTCTTAGTAGTGACAACTGGACATAGAGGTACAAAACAATCGACATCACACCCTCTGCAATATACAAATTGACTACCGAATTCTGACATCGTCCGCTCTTCCATGTTAGAGATTGTGCATTCAAATGTTTAGAGCGATACAATTTGAAAGTCGGGGTCTTGCATCTTTTGCAGAGACCTTGTCAGCGTGTTTTGCATCCTCCTGTTGCCGGGTTCACGAAATGTCCAACTCTTGGATACTGTTTCGGGTTGGCACCAAGCTTCGTTCTACCACGGTTCACAACTGTTTCAAAGTATTTGTTATATATTGGTTGTGCTCTTACCAGTGACAATTGAACACAATGCAAGCTTATTTTGATTTTAATTTGGTTAACTCTGCTACCTCTGGAATTTAGTTTGATTTTCAGGTATGTATATTAATTTTAATATACAATATTATATGTGAGGGCAAGGCACCATGGCCAAGATGGATATTGCGGACCCCCGGAAGGCAGGGGAGCAATCTTCAACCTGCCAGCCCGACACCCACAATCGAGAAAGTAGGAAACTATGGAACAAGGTAGAAGAGTGACCACATATGTGAAACCATTAGTCCGCCAACTGGTGCACCAAGGCATTTTCGGAAAGCACAGTAAGCAGATGAATTAGAAAACAAAAGGGATAATAGAAAATGGAAAAATTAGAAATAGAGGGGGCAGAAAGGCACTCCTCTGTCCTTTTTCCCTTTTTTCCTTCCCATGTATTATGGGACTATAAACTATGGACATGCTATTTTATAGATCATGTACTGATAGCACATTCCATACCTAGCCACATTTTGGATCGCGGGTTCTCTGGCGGGCGGACTCAAAATTGGGCCTCCATTGTTCTATGCCCTGTAAATAGCACCCAAAATTTCAAGATATACAATTGGACAAGCAGACATGCATACTGGATGACTCAACATTGCATTTATATTGTTCTGTGTCCTGCAAACAATGCTCCTAGTTCTGTGATATACAAATTGACACATGGAGTCCAGGGCTGGCGGGGTGGAGATTGCCATTGTTTACAGATGGAAATCCCTATCAAGTATCTAAAAATATCTAAAAAATTATTTTCAATACTAAATTAGCTCTTAGTAATGACAACTGGACACAGAGGTACAAACTAGTCAACATCACACCCTCTGCAATATACAAATTGACTACCGGATTTCGATGTCGTCCGCTCTTCCGTGTTAGAGCTTATGCATTCAAATGTTCGGAGTGATACAATTTGAACGTTAGGGCCTCACATCTTCTGCAGAGACGTTATCAGCCTATTTTGGATCCTCCTATTGCTCGGTTCACGAAATGTCCAACTCTTCAATACTATTTCGGGTTGGCACCAAGCTTTGTTCTACCACAGTTCACAAATGTTTCAAAGTATCTATTATAGATTGGTTGTGCTCTTACCAATGAAAACTGAACACAATGGTACGAAACAGTTCGCATTCGACCCTTTTCAATATACAAATTGACTACCAAGTTCACATCTTGTACTCAAATTTTTTGTGATCTACAATTCCACCACGGACTCATTAGTCCTTTTTACCTTTTCTTCTTCCCGTGTATTATGGATCTATGGCTATATACTTAGTTTCCTTTCTATCATCGTGGGTTCCAGCGTTGGTGGGTTGACATATATTTATCTCCATCTATATAATCACACGACGAATCTGATCGACCACTGTTTCTTTCCATACTTAGCCAATTTTATGGTCGTGGTTTTCAGGTTTGTGGTTTTGAACTCTACTTCTTCTTCTTCCATGATGTACATCTTGCACTCAAAACTTCCGTGATCTACAATTATACTGTGTACTCCTCAAACTCACAAGCTTCACTCTACCACAGTTCATAAATGTTTTGAGTATTTGTCGTTGTCTTCCATCCCCACTAACTTCTTGTCCTTCCTAATATACATTGGTTGTACTCTTACTAGTGACAACTACACACATTGATACGAAATAGTTCACATCCAGCTCTTCGCAATATAGAAATTCATTATTGGGTTCTGACATCGTCCCTTCTTCCGTGTTACAGATTATGCATTCAAATGTTCTGAACGATACAATTTGACCGTTGGGCCCTCACGTCTTCTGGGGAGACCTTGTGACCCTATTTTTGATCCTCTTGTTCATGGGTTCATGAAATATCGATTTCTTAGTCACTGTTTCGGGTTGGCGCATTCGAAATCTGATGCTTCTTGTTCCATGATATACATATTGCACTCAAAATTTCCGTCATTTACAATTCCACCGCGGACTCCTTGGTCCTTTTTCCCTTTTATTTTCCCTTGTATTATCGCTTGCGGTTATATACATAGCCACCTTTCTATGATCGCGGGTTCCAATGTTGGCAGGTTGACATATATTTATCTCCATCTATATAATCACACGATGAATCCAACTGATCGTTGTTACTTTCCATACTAAGCCAATTTTATGGCCACGGTTGCCAGATTGGCTGTTTCGAACTCTGCTTCTTGTTGTGTCGTGTACATTTTTCACTCAAAACTTCTGTGATCTACAATTCCAGCATAGACTCCTCGAACATGCAAGCTTCACTCTACCACGGCTCACAAATGTTTCAAAGTATCTCTCGCTGCCTTCCATCCACACTAACTTCCTATCCTTCCTGATATACATTAGTTATGATCTTACTAGTCATATGCAAATTGGCCTTTGGACTGTCCTACCATACCCTCTTCACTGTTAGCGTATTGCACTAAAAAAATTTTGAGACATACAATTTGACCCTCACACCCTCACCTTCAACGGTTGTATCTTGTAACCCTATTTCGAAGTTGTTTTTTCCCGTGTCCGCGACCTCCGTACTTTCTTACTATGCAATTAGAAACCTTTCATGCTAACATATGACCATGCAGGAACTGTCAACATTGTCATTAATGGGCAAAACACTTGAGGAGATCTCCCATTATTACACATTAAACCAAGATGTGCGGAGAGTTATTTTGTCCCTTCCGATTGTTCATCTCGAACACGTATCGTCGTGTTGGCCCACTCATGAAATCTACAATGCTTAATCAAGCATTGCAATATCCTCCATATTGGCATTTCTATGTATCTGATTACTAGTGTTTAATGTTAACAACGCATCATGCAACAACCGTCCAAATTGTCATTAATGAACGAAAGTCTCGAGGACATCTTCCATTCACATGCTTTGGACCAATATTTTCACAGGGTTATATTATCCCTTCCAACTTTTCATTTCATTCATCGTTTGGAGCAAAAAAACGTTCTTGTAGACTTATGGTAGCAGGTCGACAACAGTTTTGTGGAGATACAGTAAATATCTTCGGACATTAGGACCAGAACTTCTAGTGGTCCAAGGCATACTTTTATTATTCATCCCATTCCACCCATAACGAAGTGATTTGCACCTTTGGAATCGCTCGTGCAGGTTGCGTCCCTGAGGTTTTTGATTGTAAGGAGGTGGTCTCTTGATGCGATGAAAAATATATTCCAGGCCAAAGAATTATTCCACTATGTGACCATTCTCCTATTTCTTTGTCACCTCAAGCCTTTCGCGAGATGTTAAAATAACCAGAGCCAACATTGACATTCAAAGGACAAGACTGCAAGAAGTTTCTAGAAAAACATGATAATGGGTTGGACATCTTAGCTGACTTCCTCGAAGACCCGACAACAATTCCTGAAGATATCACAAGGTTGTAGGTAAGTTCCTTTAGAAATCCATTCCAGGAAATTGCTTGGCTATTTACAAGAATAACAGGACATCCATCCACGACAAGCATTTCCCATATAATTATTTATATTTTGTATTTCACAGTCAAGGAACAATACATTTTCGATTGGGGGAAGCTAATTTCCATTGATCTCTATTCCCAGTTGTCACGATTCAAAGAATCAAATAAATTTTATATGTCATCCTACTTGATTTTCGCAATAGTGCATTGCTGCCCATTTCTAAAACTTTCTCTTTCCAATAAAATAAACTGTGGATTCAACCTAGTAACATTCTGGTACAAGGCCCTATGGAGGCACAAGGCCTCCCATTGTTTTTATGAAGTTTTTAATGACTTTGTCTCAGTTTTCAAAGATTTATTGTTAGGCAAGGATGCTCCACGGATGTTTGTCCAGGCAACCAAGTTTTTGAACAGGAAGGGCACACTTGAACATAAGGAAAATCACAGTGTCCTCGTGGTATTTGGCTCTAAGGAAAATCCTACTTTCCTTCCATGCCACATCATGGACAAGATTTTTGTTGCAAAAATAGCAAGGAAATATAGCCATTGGTTGCACTTTTTCCATGACAAGAAAAAAAAATAGTTCATTCCTCTACCCTGGAAAGTCGAAGACTTCGTGTGCAGAAACATCAACAAGATTGATGAGTTTGCCGCCCATTTCAAGAAATTGAACCTAACATATTCTTAATGGATAAAGGGGTTCGACTCTAATGGGATTTTTCGAGAACATTTACTAGCAGTTGACTTTAATAGCTCTTTTATCCATAGACACCTGACCCAAGATAGGGACAGTGTGGACAACAATCCTTCTTTTGCCGATTGCGACACAAAGACATTGAAAAGCGCCACTGAATTGTACAAACAACATGGAAAAGTATTCGCTGAGAAGAGCACCCAGTCCCCCATGAGCACTCCCAAGAGAACGACATCATGGAGCATCACTTCGATGGCCCACCCCAATAAGAAAGCAACCCAAAAATCTTCGAACGAAGGAAGAGATAAGAACCCTTCTCGCATAAAAATTGATAGTTCTCACAAACTTCCAGTGGTGAAGAAGAGAAAAAACAATACAGGGTAGGCAGAAAAAACCGAAATTGAAAGTGAACAGCTGCAACTTGAAATTGAAACTAAGCACATGCACAAAATTGGGTCGTCCACGGTGGAATATCTGAGACCGATTTTTTTTACGAAGATGAATCCTTTGTATTCTAGAGCGTTGTTTTTGATAGGAAATCTAAAAGTATGGTCATTGAAAAGAGATATGTAACAAACAAGAAAGGAAAATCTCGCACAGAGATTAACTTTAGAAAAATGTGGCCGTCCCAAATCTCTTCATTTCACCAAGTAACCAGTGAAATTCTTTGTGATTCCATTGAAGGAATTGAGACGAAAAATGACAATATGAAAGACTGCCTCAACGAATTTGATCAGGCTTTCATTGCAACTCTAGAATTTTCCAGTCCTTTGGCAAAAATCGTGCCTACTACCTGTTGACTGGCGTAAATGACACACCGTCAACTGGAAGGATAGACCCGGTCCGGGGTTGTCTAATTAACCCAAGCCATTTGGTATGACCTATCCTGACGGGTTTAATGGCTCCGTTATCCAACTAGGGTCCTAAAGATAGCAAAATGAAATAAACTAACTAAAGAAAAGATTCTAACAATCGACACAATAATTACAAATATTTATCTAAGAATGTGAATATACAAATGATTATGAATAGTTTATATAAAGTTTACAATGTTTGCATGAAATTTTGCGAAAATGATTGTTTGATAAAGTTTCCGAATCAAATATGAACAACACTTTTTTTATTATTTTAAAGATATTAAACAAATAAATACTAAATGAATACGATTGAAATAGTGACACAAAAATAGTCAAGGCTAATTAATGTAATCATCGTTTCATTCATAAACAACTCTAAATAAAAGAAAAGAATGCATATACTAACCTCTAACTAATCAATCAATTGACTTTATCTTCCTCTCTACCGTCATGCACTTCTTCTTTCGACATTCCTAATTCTTGTACTTATTTCTTTTTATGGTCCATGGGAGCCCCAATCTCAGTCTATATGACAAACGCATTTAAATTTCCAGAAAGATGTAACACACATTATTATTTTTTGATAAATTCCAAAGAAAACTGATTCGAGAATGCCTTTATTGTATACTAAATTTTAGGTGTCCAGGAACCTTTCTTCTTTGTTCCAAAGAAAACTAATTCGGGTCTGCTACATTTATTCTGTCCTGTTGTATGGTAATTTTTTTTGTCTTACAAGACATTGATAAATTTCGATTTTTCTTCTGTCTAGAAGCCTTTGCTTTCAAGCAAACTAATTCGAGAATGCTATTTTTTTTCATCTTTTTCTCCATGAACCTATGTAACAGACGTTGTTACATGCAACCGACATTATTTATTTTTTATAAATTTCTATAGTCCACAAGTCCTCTTGTCAATTTTTATATCACGGAACTCTCAGTGCTATTTGTAGTCCACGGAACAACAACGACCCAATTTTGAGCCCGCCACCCCAAGAACCCGCGATCCAAAAACTGGCTAACTATGGAGGTCTGCTACATTTTTTGTGTCCTATTGTATGCTTAATTTTTTGTCTTGCACAACGTTGTTACTATTATATTGTATGCTAACTTTTTTGGTATAACAGACGTTATTACTATTCTAATATATGCTTTTAAATGTTCATGTAATTTCCAGAGATATGTAACAGACATTATTTATTTTTGATAAATTTCTATAGTCCGCAAGTTCGCTTGTCAATTTGTATATCATGGAACTCTCAGTGTTATTTGTAGGCCACGAAACAACAGAGGCCCAATTTTGAGCCCACCAGCCCGAGAACCTGCGATCCAAACATGGGCTAAGTATGAAGGTCTGCTACATTTTTTGTGTCCTATTGTATGCTAAATTTTTTGTCTCACACGACGTTGTTACTATTCTATTGTATGCAATTTGAGAGAGTACACAAGTGGGTTCTAAGAATCTAGCAGGGAGAAAGTAGATTCGTTTTGTTAAAAAGATCCCTACCATGTAGAAAGTAGAGTCTTTTTTTTCAAAAGAAACATACTATAGATATAATTAAGTTTTATTCACTTTCGTTTCCAAATATCTAAATGTGTGTGGAAAAGATATATTTTATTATTGTTTATATATGTCATAAACAAAATAATAATAATAATAATAATTATTTAAATCTAAAATTAATATATATTTACAATATAAAAATATAGTTATAAATAAAAAAATATTTACTAATATAAAATAAAGTTTATCTAAACGTTTATAATATACTTAATAAATTGTTAATTGTTGAAGATGTTTATTTTAAATTTATATATATAATATCCAAAGTTTGTACATCCAAATATATCAAAGATACTTAAGTACCTCCATGATATGGTGACATGGTGTTTAAAAATATTTAATATATTTAATAAGTTCATGCTTGAGTTATTTAATATGTAGAAAATTGACACTATATAATATATCTTGCAAATTGCATCCATAAAAAGTATTTTAGTTTGAATTATTATCAAAATAATTTAAGAATACTTAACAATTATATAATATATTTTGTAAATTGCATTTATAAATTTTATTTTAGTTTGATTTATTAATAAAATAATTTAATAATATTTAACAATTAGTTAAGTTGATTTAAAATGACAAATTAACACAAAGTATTCTATGTTTGTCCATTCAAATGGTATGCTAATACATACACATAAATTTTCACCTCTCACATCAAGAAAAGGGAGATCGTTCATCCTTATTGTGGAACTAAGTGACAACCTATGGATTATTGTAGACACAAAATTAAAGAGCTTATAATGTGATCCTCTTAAGTGCATAGATTGCTACATGCTAAGATTTAAGAATTTCTAGTGTGGATCGAAGAACACCCTAGAATTAGAATGGTAAAATAACTTATCTCTCCTCACACAAAGTGTTATACTATCTTGGTTTATAATCACATGGAATTTCTTATAGTGCTCTTTACAGTATGGATTATTGGTGTTTTATTTTTTACTTTTGAAGATTTTTTGTACAGTTTAGTTATGTATGCCCCATGTTTAGCTTGTGTGTTCAGTTTTGTGTTGTGTGCCCTATTTTGACATGCACAAATAAATTGTATCTATAATTAGAATTAGTACCCTCACCTATCCTAGGGTTAGAAGGATGCATTGTAGGAAGTTAGGATTGTAACTATTTTGTAATTGAATTGAAATATATATATATATATATATATATATATATATATATATATATATATATTTGCAATCAATGGCAAGCATTATCCACCATGCACTAAGAAAATGATTTCTTAGTGCAGGTGGATATGTGTACAAGCATTTGGTCTATCTCACATACATGCCTTGCATACCATCGTAGTTTGGCTTGATCTATCTCACATACATGACTTGCATACCATGATAGTTTGGCGTAATTCTCGTTGCACTTCCATTGTCCATTCCGTACACTAGCAAAGTTGTCATAAAGTCAACTTGACGTTGTTGTCTCTGATACATCTGCGTGCTTATTTGAAATTTGAATCTCAAATTTCATTGTCCCATCCAATGCCGTTGTCTTTGAAACAGGTAGTTCAACATCCCGTCGATTGATTGAAATTTGAAATTTGATTTTCGAATTTAGATGGACGTGCCTTCATTTGAATATGTCTACCAGAGAAGAAAAGACTAAATCAAATCTCCAGCATCCCAACGCCATGGTCGTAGACACCATGCAGATGGCAGCAAGAGTGGAAGTGAAGATTGAGGCTGCGAGGAGGCATTGTCACCTGTGGTCGCAAGAGGTAAAGGCCGCGATGGTGGAAGCAACGGGGGTAGTGACAGTAGGCTTTATTCTATTCACAAGATATAAAATGAACCGATGCCACCCAGGGTAGTCGAGCTCTGAGCCGAGGAGACCATAACATGCATAGCCAAGCCACAAATCAAGAGTTCCCCAAAAATAATATAATTTAAAAAATGAGTGTAGAGAATCCCCACTCAGAGTATGTCGTTTAAGGAAAGGCTCGATATAGAAGTCTAATGAAGCGATTGGCAGTTCATTTTGCAGACATCGATTATTAAGAGTTTATATAAAATTTGAAGCTATGATATGGATATGAAGGTCCATTGAACTTAGAATCCATTCACCTGTTTTAGTAATTGGTATATCATTTTACAGACATGAAAGATAATTACAGTGAATTTGACAATGGTTTGGATCATAACAACATTAGCGAATTCTTGTCATAAAGACGACAAACATAGAAGAGTATTTTAGACAATGATAAGGAATAGGTTCTATTGATTGGAAGCGTAGTTTAGTTTAATTTCAATTTATAGTATATTTTTATTGTATGCAATTTAATTGATGGTAATTTTTATTTTTTTATTGGTATGCTTTAAGGTATATTAATAAATGTACATTGTCATTAAAATGTTTGAAGTAATTGCGATTTGAGAGAGTACAAAAGTGGGATCTAAGAATCTAGCAGGGAGAAAGTAGACTCGTTTTGTTAAAACGATCCCTACCATGTAGAAAGTAGAGTATTTTTTTTCAAAAGAAACATACTATAGATATACTTAAGTTTTATTCACTTTCGTTTCCAAATGTCTAAATGTGTGTGGGAAAGATGTCTTTTATTATTGTTTATATATGTCACAAACATCAAACTGTGAAATATTTTTTTTTTTTTTAATATTTTTTTAAATCTAAAATTAATATATATATTTACAATATAAAAATATAATTATAAATAAAAAAATATTTACTAATATAATAAAGTTTATCTAAATATTTATAATATACTTAATAAATAGTTAATTGTTGAAGATGTTTATATTTAAGTTTATATATAGAATATCCAATGTTTGTACATCCAAATATATCAAAGATACTTAATTACCTCAATGACATGGTGTTTAA
>ML786277.1:547198-571327 GCA_009831015.1 Picea engelmannii
TTTACTAATATAATAAAGTTTATCTAAATGTTTATAATATACTTAATAAATTGTTAATTGTTGAAGATGTTTATATTTAAGTTTATATATAGAATATCCAATGTTTGTACATCCAAATATATCAAAGATACTTAAGTACCTTAGTGATATGGTGACATGGTGTTTAAAAATATTTAATATATTTAATAAGTTCATGCTTGAGTTATTAGTCCCTGCTGTAGGCATAGAGGGACTATAACGATCGATAAATCGTTGACCTCGTATTAGATTGTTCTTTGACCACAAATATTTCCATATTATCTATTGTTGGAATAAGGGAAGTGAAAACATCGATTTTTATATAATAGAAAGTATCATGTTTGTCAAGATGTGATTGGACAACAGATTGGAGGTCTTATTGCCGGCTTTCGCTATTCCCAATGTTAAATATCTTGGCATATCGAAAGTATTTGATCGTATATGGTCTTTTTGAATCATATATTTTATTATGCATTGGTCGAAGGTGGATTAGTACTAGCATTAGTTCGAATGTTTCCTTTAGCATTTTCTGTTGGGTAGAATACATTCTCTACCATATTACTATGTGTGATTTTTTCTTTATTGTTGTGTGCTTTGAGAGAACAGGCCTCCCACGCTGAAGTTTTTCTTAAATGATTGCATAGGGCTGCGCGCTTTGACGGTCTTGACAGTCTTAAGTGTTTACCTAACAACTCTGGCAATCTTAAATGTTTATTGTATACATACGTTGCAATACAGTTTCGTTCATGGTAGGCATCGCTGCTCCAGTGGTTGATGCTTGTTCGATGCTTCGTTCCATGATTCTTGTTCTTGTTTGATTCAACTTTGCAAATTTGAGGTCTTGCAGTTGCAGTTCGACCTCTTAATGGTTGTTCACTGGTTTGTTGTTCTTCAACTTTGCAAACTGTTGGCCCTGTTGTTGCGGTTTCTAGTTTTTTGGGCTGAGATCTTGTCATCCTTCATTGACAGGTAAGTTTTCCTGTTGTTGTTATTTTTCAATGGTGGGAGTCCCTGCCTCCAAATTCTGTTGCAGACCATCCTTGTCCGTGCTCTTAACTTTTGTTCCTGGAAACCATGCATCTTCATATGTCAGGTCCCACATCCCTAGCTTTTTCAAAAATTGCAATGTAGAGGGGTTTATGAAAATTAGTTCAGAGCTATCAAAAGAGGGAACCATCCGGTAGGGTGTAGACTCAAGGAATGCTTTTATTTTGTGGGTTGGAAAACTGTGTCCACCTGTTCTCTTTCTGTTGAGTAAAGTTATGGTGTTATTTATTTGCGTTGTTTCTTCTGTTTAGTTTAGTTTCCAATGTGGCTTTCTTTTATTCTCATCTATTAAGGGGACTAGGGGGGATTGAAGTTGAGAAGAAGAAGGTTGAAAGATACATACGGGGATTGGTACCCTCTTTTTATTTCCTTCTTTTTTTGCTACCTTTTATTTTTTTCCCCTCCTTTTCTTTGTTTTCATAGAAACTGAAAGTATGTAGCAAACAACTTCAAAATAACAGTTCAAGAGATGAAAGAAGTAATAGATGTTGAGTCGTATGAAATAGATACATAGTCCATTATACATGACAACATTGACGTGGTTTTTCATAGAAATGGGCTTTTTATATTGGATGCATTCTCCTATACTGTTGGGGATTTCCTTTTCGATACATTCCAGGTTCTATTGCATTTCTGGTATTCGTTGACTGAGCTGCACAATGGATTGATAGATTATTTCTTGACCTATTTTAAAAATGGCGATGCTGAGGCTTTGGAGTCCTATGAATACAAAATGGAATATGATTTTCTTTGGCAATTGCACAGAATACATGATGTCGCTACGTATGTTTCAAAGATGCGGTTGTCTACATCTCCAATTCTCCCTGCACAAGAGAGGGGAATTTGGGGAGATACATTTTGTATATGGTGGTTGTCTAACTGGTTGAATATATCAGTTGGAATATGGTTGTTAGGACCCAAAAATGTCCCTTTTTCACCACATCTTTAGCCCATTCAACCTTATCATCTCTAAGCTAATACCTACTATAATGTGTGCTAAGAACTCTTTTTCCCTAGGTATGAATCATTCAACTTTATTTTATATTTTTGTTTACTTAACATGTTTGATTGGTAACGCACACATATTTTACTCATAAAATGATTCAACTAATGATCAGAATGTGTAGAACAACCAAGTATTGAATAATGGTTGTTGTTGTTACACAAGATGTTACAGCAAGGTGCCAATATTGGGAGTTGTTACAGCAAGGCACCAATCTTGGAAGCTGTTACAACATATGCGCTAATCTTGGAAGATGTTACATGACTGTTGCAATAGGTGCCACCGATTCTACTGTTACACGACTGTTGCAACAGGTGCCACCAATTCTGTTGTTACACAACTGCTACAACAAATGACACCGATCCTGAAAGCTATTATACTTGTTGTTACATGTGTTAGCCTACAAGATTAGTTCTAGATCTTGTATTAATGATATCATACGAACATCTTGAGAATCAGGGATTCTCAAGAATGTTCTGATTTTGTTCTAACTGAATGACTCTGACTTTAAATAGTAGAGATTTTGTAATCAGAAGGGAGATTATTTTTTATTGTGAGAAACTGAAGTAAAGTGAAGCTTATTGTACACAACATTTTGGCAAATCAATAAAAGAGTGGATTGAGTCTCTTTAGCAGACTGTAACCTCTTTCTTTGAGTGGATTCAGTGAGAAGGAAAGGGCCCACCTTCCTCATAGATTCCCCTCTGTTTTGGATTCTAGATTAGTTGTTTTAATACAAACGATTTATTTGTCAACGATTCTAGAATACAATTGTTATTACAGTCTAGTTCCTTCCTGTTAGATGTACATAAATCCGTCTCATGAGAATTAGAAGTCAATTGCTTAATGCTATTGAATAATTGCTTTCCCTTTTTCTGCATTAGATTAAAATCTTGATTCCAAGTAAAAGAAAATAAAAGTGTGAATTACTTTCTTGCAATAAATAGATTTCCTTTCTGCAATTACTCTAGAAATTTTTCCTGCAAAAGTAAAATAGAAAGTTAGATTAGAATATGTAATCCATGATTCTTATACACTCATCAGTTTATATTTCAACTATGATTTCAGTTCTGTAAAACTCCAGCTGTACCAACACAATTGCGTTAGTGATGATTTTTGTTTCTTTTTACACTTCCCTAATAGAATTAGATTAGTGTTTCTTTCATAATCTAGCATAGACTGTGCACAATTATCTTGAAACAACAAACTTCCCTGGGTTGACAATTTATATTGAACACCTTAATTTTCTATTTATTTAGACAATTAAAGTGCCCAACATTTTGGCGTCATTGTCGGGGAAGATAATTATAGATTTTTGTAAGCACATTAGATTTCTTTCTAAGGAATGACTAGTCTACATGAATCGTGGAATGTGAGGAAGTACCCCCTAAAATACTAACCCTACAGGTACCAGAGGATGTGGAGGAAGAAATCCTACACTGGGAAGGCAAACGTTTGTTGATGAAATTATAGCCAGAGCAGATTCTTCTTCAGGATCTATTTTTCACCCTACAAGAAGACGTAATCCATAGTCCTCATAACTACCCCTTCTTGAAACATCATTTTCATCAAGGGCTGGAGTTGAAGATGAAGTCGAAGCTGAAGAATTGTCACCAACAAATCAGAAAGAAACATTGGAGAACATTGAAGATCAAAGAAGTACAACTCAGAACAGGGAAAATCCAGAAGAAGTGGTTTATCATATCAACGGTCGGATAGTCACTAAGGAAGAGTGGGATGCTTTTCGTATTAAGTGGAGAGAAAGAGCACATATGGAAAATCAAGGGGATAATGAAGAAGAGTTCCACCAAGAGAACCCACAAAACAATGAAGAGGAGGTAAATAATGAAAATACTATCTCTACCCTGGTTTTTCTTATTTCTAATGTTCCCACGCGAGGGATGGTTCCTATGAAAAACATACCTCTCTTAGCTTTGCCAAATTTTCATGGATTATCTACCAAGGATACAGATGAGTTTCTGTTTGAATTTGACATTTTGTGTAGAAGCTATGATTACACTACCACTAAACAAAAGCTTAAATTGTTTCCAGCTACATTGAAAGTTAATGCATTGAGATGGTTCATGAGCCTTGGAGGAGAGAACATTTCAACATGGGTACAAATGAGGCAACTTTTCCTGAACAAATACCAAGACTATTGCCGAACAAGAGAATGAAGAGAGGAATTGTTCAATATGTCTCAGAAGGAGGATGAGACCCTTGAATATTTTGTGGAGCGACTCGAGTATAATCTAGAAAGGCCTGGAATTGCTGCAACTCAAAACACAAGTCCGACCTAATCCTACTGTACTAGAATTAGCTAATCGTTCCACCATCAGACCAGAAGGAGTAATAGATGATTTAGTCATTTTAGTGGATTCATGGGAGTATCCTATTGATTTTGTCGTTTTGCAACCCAAAACCTGGTTGGGGGGCCACCCCCTAATTTTGGGAAGACCATGGTTAGATACAACTGATGATTTCATTGGTTGTAGATCCAATTCAATGACCATCTCTGATGGTTATGACACAAAAAAACTGATCCTGTATCTTCATGCTACACCCAGTACAAAACCTGAAAATTCTTTATGGATGGACACAGAAGATGAAAGAGCTCTACCTGTGTTAACCATAGGAAAAGCCATGAGTTTCAAAGATGAAACAAAGGACGATTTAATCAACTGATTTATCTGTGACTCCTCTGCTGTTACACAACATATGCACCACCAATTGATTAGAGTCTTCAGCCCTATCGCCCAAGGAGAGATGAGCCCAGAAATGTTCTCAGAAATCACTGGAAACCAAATTGATTCAGCTGTAATAGAAAAATATGTAACAACAAAAGTTGTATCAGCAGATGATGAAACAACAACAACTGAATTATTTCCTAAAGTCGGTTCTAAGAGCATCGCTGTAGAAATTGAACCTGGAAAAACCTTGAACATCAATCCCGATTTATCCACTGTTGAAACTCACCGATTGATGAAATTACTGATTGAACATAAAGAATCATTTTCCTGAGATTGCATGGATATGAAAGGCATTTTATCTAAACTATGCACTCACCATATATACATTAAGGAATAAATTTGACCCATTTGTCAACCCCAACGAAGGATCAACCCAAACCTTAAAGAAATTGTTAAGGAGGAACTCCAGAAACTTCTCAATGCTGATTTCATTTACCCTATATCAGACAGTGAGTGGGTTTCACCATTGGTCATTGTACCTAAAAAGAATAGGAAATGGAGAGTGTGTGTGGACTATAGAGTCCTGAATAAGGACACACAGAAGGATCATTTCCCTCTACCATTTATTGATCAGGTTCTAGACAACCTAGCTGGGAAAAAGTTTTTTTCTTTCTTAGATGGATTTAGTGGCTATAACCAGATTAAAATTGCTCCACAGTACCAAGGTAAGACCACTTTTACCAGCCCTTGGGGTACATTTTCCTACAAGGTTCTCCCATTTGGCTTGTGTAATGCACCAACCACTTTCCAAAGAGTTGTAATTGGTATTTTTTTTGATATGATGAATGACTGTATGGAGATATTCATGGATGAATTTACACCTTATGGTATTGATTTCGATGAAGCTTTGTCTAATTTGGAAAAAGTGATCAAAATATGTATACAATCTCATCTTTCTTTAAGTACAGAAAAATTCCATATGATGATGAACGAGGGTGTAGTGTTGGGACACTTCATTTCTTGTGCAGGAATTCAGGTAGACCCAGCCAAAATCCAGATAATTTTGGACATTCCAACTCCATCAACTCAGAAAGAGGTAAGAATTTTCTTAGGGCATGTTGGATATTGCAGGAGATTCATTTAAAAAAATCCCAAACTTGCCTCTCCCTTGTTTTTCCTATTTGACTTTCGATGGACTGACAACTATGAATTGTCTTTTGCAGATCTGAAACAAAAATTTTCTACAGCTCCCATTCATAGAGGGCCCAATTGGGCTCTACCTTTTCACATTTATTCAGATGCCTCATATACTGCAATTGGTGCAGTACTAGGGAAACAAGAGGACAAAGAGCCCTATTCTATCTACTATATCAATAAGAACATGGCTCCTGCTGAATAGAATTATACAATTACTGAAAGAGAATTCTTAGCAGTAGTTTATGCAATCAATAAATTTAGGCATTATGTCACTGGTTATCCTACTTTTATTCATACTGATCATACAACAATTAAATATCTAATGAATAAACCCATTACTAATGCCCGAGTAACAAGATTGGTTTTTACTACTCCAAGAATTTGACATCACTATAGTAGATAGGCCAGGAAAAGAAAATGTGGTAGCTGATTTTCTCTCAAGGTTACATATAAATGATGATAATACACCTATCGATGACTCCTTTCCTGATGAACATTTGTTTGTGGTATCTTCTCACTCACCTTGGTATGCAGAAATTGCTAACTATTTGGTTGCAGGGAAGGTATCTCCACATCTATCTCGTCAAGAAAGAAGGAAGATTATTCAGAAGAGTGCTCGGTATAGTTGGATAGGAGGACACCTTTTCCACACAGGCCTAGGTCAGGAAATCAAGAGATGTGTAAGGGATGATGAAGTGTATGATCTGTTGAAATCTTGCCATGATGGCTCTTGTGGGGGTCATTTTGCTGATAAAAGGACCAGGCATAAATTTTTAAGGATGGGCTATTTCTGGCCCACCATATTTCAAGATGCCAAGAAATATGTTCAAAGTTGTGACAGTTGCCAATGAATGGGTCAGCCAAATCATTGAGATGAGACGCCTCTCCAGCCACAAATAATGTTAGAGCCTTTTGATAGATGGGCCATGGATTTCATAGGGCCCACTAACCCACCTTCTAATCAGAAAGTCTATATATTGGTCTATACAGATTATATGACCAAGTGGGTGGAGGGGAAAGCACTCATTAGGTCCTCAGAAGAATTTGTCTTAGCATTCTTGTTTGAAGATATCTTTGGTCAGTTTGGTGTTCCCAAAGAATTAACAACTAATGGAGGACCCCCTTTCACATCCCATAAGTTAGAAGCCCTACTCAGTACATATCATGTGTTACATAGGATAGCTTCTCCATACCATCCACAAGGAAATGGCCAGGTGGAAAGAACCAAGAAAGTTATTGAAGCCATTCTTACTAAAATAGTCAGAGAACATCGTCGAGATTGGAGTGACAGATTGCATGAAGTTATAAATGCTTACCGAACTACTTGGAGAAACACCATTGGTTTTTCTCCTTATGAGCTGGTATATGGAAAAATCCATGTTTTTCCCATTGAATTTGAAATCAAAACCTTAAGAAATGCATCAGCAGTCAACCTTGACTTGACTCTGGCACAAAAGACTAGACTGCAATAGCTCAATGAGCTTCATTAAAAGTGTTTGGATGCTATTCATCAAACCACAATAATTCAACAATAGAGAACAAAATGGCACGACTGAGTCATCAAGAAAAAAATATTCCAGAAAGGAGATTGGGCTCTATTGTATGATTCGTGCTTTAAATAATTTCAGGGTAAGCTGCGTACACGATGGCTTGGACCTTATGACGTAGACACTATTTTTTCCAATGGAACAGTCAAGCTGATTACTATTGATGGATCCAATACACAGTTACACACAAATGGTCATCTCCTGCATCTGTATCAGCGTCCACTGTCCAAAGTAGAATTCAAATCTCGTTGTATAGCCGATACATGTTATCACTTCTTAAAAGGAAAGGAGCTTGCTCCTTCCCCTTTAGAACCTTAGGACTTATTTTACTCACACCTTGCATATAAATAAACTCAACAAAAGTTTTGTTTGAAATTTTCTTTCTTTTACTATGCTAATAAATTCAGTGTTGAAAGGTATCAGGCAGTTATGCATGTGCAGGAGAATTGATGAACAACAAATTAAGTACTGCAAAAAGGAGTCAAAGGATTAGTTGAAGGAAGTTGAAAAACTTCCTAAAACCTAAGCGTTGCAGCGTTTGGCCGATTTCCTACTGTTACACCCTCGATCGATTTTTTGTTGTTACACCCTTGGCCAATTTCCTACTGTTACACCCTCGACCAATTTCATGTTGTTACACCTTCGGCCAATTTCTTGTTGTTACACCTTCAGCCAATTTCTTGCTGTTACACCCTTGGTCGATTTCTTGTTGTTACACCCTCGGCCAATTTCCTGTTGTTACACCCCCGACCAATTTCTTGCTGCTACACCCCTGACCGATTTTCTGCTGTTCCACCCTTTTTCGATTAATTGGTCATTTTTCTTGTTGTTACACCATTTTTCAATGCTGTAACACCTACCTCCATCAATTTGGCTGAAGTACCTGCTGATACACTGAAAGCTGCTATTCTTTCTGGCCACCTCACTTTCTCTCTTTCGCATTTCTGTTGATGCTGCTACTCCAGCTCTACAATCTTTTTGTGTTGCAGCACCGCTGATTTGTCCGAACTGCTGATTTGTTAGCACCACTTATTTGTCAATCTTCCCACTTTCTCTATCCAAAGGTGCTATTTCATCATTTTTGACTTCACATTTGGCGCTTTTTAGCTGATCAACTACAGAAAGGATTCCATCTCTGCTCCAGTTGTCATATCATCATTTCTCACACCATCCTTCATCATTTTAGCTATTCCATGCAACTCAGATGGTGGTTGAAGAGTACGGTTACTCCGACAGATCGTTATGTGCGGTAAGATAAGAGGTACGTGACTAATCCTACGTGTTAAAGTAATGCAGATATAAAAGCACGCTTCCTATTTACTTACTAGTTGTCCCAAATAGATGTACTTGGAGTTAATCCAATTAGATGGGAAGGGGAAACGCAAATCTATCCGTCCAAACCTCATTTTATACCCACCTCCACCACCTTTTCGACCACACTTATTTTTGCTGAGACAATGTATTCCTTATGCAAAACATGTTCACGCTTGTTGCAACTCTGGTTTAGGTGCTACATTCTCTTCCTACGTGCCTTTTAGACTCTCAAGTAATATCATGGGAGGATCAGTTGTGCGATATGAACCACCAAATCTAGGCACTTTGTTGTTACACCCAGAGGCATACCAAATATTTCTCCAGGCTGGTTGAATATCATATTTTAAGAAGCTCAAGGGATTTATTGAAGACGAGGTATTGGAATTTTGTCAAAATCTCACCGACGGATATTCAATGGTGAATGGGGTAAGGATTCCAATATCAGAAGAAAGAATTGTTGTGGTGACAGGCTTGCCAACAACAGGAGACCGATGGTTTAACATAAAACCACATCTTCCAGATGCACAAAAGGGTTTCCTCGTCGACAATGAGCAAGTGCAAACTAAAGGCAGAGGAGAAGATGTCAATTCCTTACCAGAGCCATGGGGGGAAGTTGCAGAGTTCGTCAAAAGATACATTACCTACAAAGGCAAGTACCAAGTTGTTTATTTTTATGATTTCCTCTTATTATCACACCTGCGCCATCATAAATTTCTAAACGTTCCTTATTTTCTCCTCCATTCATTGCATAACATGGCTCATTTTGTAAAAAAATCCAAGAACCCCAAGAACTGCCTCTCTAATCATAGACTCATCGGAGTATTAATTCAGAGAGGTATGGGCATTTCCAATAACCCATTACCTGCTGTAGCAGACCAACCATATTCTATCCTCGTAGACACGATTGCCCCAGTACTTGAAAACACAATCCTTGGACCTTTTCCTGAGTCTGTACCCTCAGTTGCAATAGCCTTCCAAACCCCAACTATCGCTACCTGTAAGACAACTCAGAGAAGCAAATGCACAACCCGAGCCCATTCTAGCACCAACTAGACAAGCCTCAATGAAGTTGAATTGACATAGCCTGTAGCTGTGGTCGAACCACCTGTTGCACAACCAGCTACAAACTCACCCCTCCTATCTCTTCTTCACCTCGAAAAGGAACAAGGTCAGCACAGTCTGCTGTAACAAAAAGTCATACTTCACCCTCTGTTGTTGCGCCAACATGAGCCTCCTATTGCCATAACCACTATTTCAGGACCTACTATAACTTCCCATGGAGTATCTCAGCAAAGAAAACGTCCATTCAAGGGAAAAAGTCTAACTTCCCCCTCTGCTGTTGCACCAACAATACCACAAGAGCCTCCTATTGCTACAACCACCATTACAGGTCCTACTATTACTGCTAGTGGATTACCTCAGAAAAGAAAACGTGCATTCAAGGGAAAAAGTTAGAAATATATCGACTGAATTCCATTAGCTGCAACACAAAATCCGCTTACTACTATCACAGAGAACTCTACAGAGATATGTATATCATGCTTTACTCTATGTAAAGAACTTCAAATAACTATTCTCTCAATTTAGACTGAATGTACGCAAATCACAACATAATCATCGACTCCACCTAATGATTCTATGCATCACATGTCAAGTGACGATGTACAGATCATCGCAGACCCTACTATCCTAGAATTTCCTCCTTGTGTGGTTATATATATATATATATATATGTATATATATTTGCAATCAATGGCAAGAATTATCCACCATGCACTAAGAAAATGATTTCTTAGTGCAGGTGGATACGTGTACAAGCATTTGGTCTATCTCACATACATGCCTTGCATACCATCATAGTTTGGCTTGATCTATCTCACATACATGACTTGCATACCATGATAGTTTGGCATAATTCTTGTTGCACTTCCATTGTCCACTTCGTACACTAGCAAAGTTGTCATAAAGTCAACTTGACATTGTTGTCTCTGATACATCTGCATGCTTATTTGAAATTTGAATTTCAAATTTCATTGTCCCATCCAATGCCGTTGTCTTTGAAACACGTAGTTCAACATCCCTCTGATTGATTGAAATTTGAAATTTGATTTTTGAATTTAGATGGATGCCCCTTCATTTGAATATGTCTACCAGAGAAGAAAAGACTAAATCAAATCTCCAGCATCCCAACGCCATGGCCGTAGACACCATGCCGATGGCGGCAAGAGTGGAAGTGAAGATTGAGGCTGTGAGGAGGCATTGTCACCTGTGGTCGCGAGAGGTAAAGGCCACGATGGTGGAAGCGACGGGGGTAGTGACAGTAGGTTTTATTCTATTCACAAGATATAAAACGAACCGATGCCACCAAAGGTAGTCGAGCTTTGAGCCGAGGAACCAGAACATGTATAACCAAGCCACAAATCAAGAGTTCCCCAAAAATAATATAATTTTAAAAATGAGCGTAGAGAATCCCCACTCAGAGTATGTTGTTTAAGGAAAGGCTCGATATAGAAGTCTAATGAAGCGATTGGCAATTCATTTTGCAGACATCGATTATTAAGAGTTTATATAAAATTTGAAGCTATGATATGGATATGAAGGTCTGTTGAACTTAGAATCCATTCACCTGTTTTAGTAATTGGTATATCATTTTACAGACATGAAAGATAATTACAGTGAATTTGACAATGGTTTGGATCATAACAACATTAGCGAATGCTTGTCTTAAACACGACAAACATAGAAGAGTATTTTAGACAATGATAAGGAATAGGTTCTATTGATTGGAAGCGTAGTTTAGTTTAATTTCAATTTATAGTATATTTTTATTGTGTGCAATTTAATTGATGGTAATTTTTATTTTTTTATTGGTATGCTTTAAGGTATATTAATAAATGTACATTGTCATTAAAATGTTTGAAGTAATTGCGATTTGAGAGAGTACAAAAGTGGTATCTAAGAATCTAGCAGGGAGAAAGTAGACTCGTTTTGTTAAAACGATCCCTACCATGTAGAAAGTAGAGTATTTTTTTTCAAAAGAAACATATTATAGATATACTTAAGTTTTATTCACTTTCGTTTCCAAATGTCTAAATGTGTGTGGGAAAGATGTCTTTTATTATTGTTTATATATGTCACAAACATCAAACTGTGAAATATTTTTTTTTAAATCTAAATCTAATATATATATATTTACAATATAAAAATATAGTTATAAATAAAAAAATATTTACTAATATAGTTTATCTAAATATTTATAATATACTTAATAAATAGTTAATTGTTGAAGATGTTTATATTTAAGTTTATATATAGAATATCCAATGTTTGTACATCCAAATATATCAAAGATACTTAATTACCTCAATGACATGGTGTTTAAAAATATTTAATATATTTAATAATTTCATGCTTGAGTTATTTAATATGTAGACAATTCACACTATATAATATATCTTGCAAATTGAATCCATAAAAATTATTTTAGTTTGAATTATTATCAAAATAATTTAATAATACTTAACAATTATATAATATATTTTGGATTGTATACATAAATTTTATTTTAGTTTGAATTATTGATAAAATAATTTAATAATATTTAATAATTAGTTAAGTTGACTTAAAAATGACAAATTAACACAAAGCAATCTATGTTTGTTCATTCGAATGGCATGCTAGTATGTAGACATAAATTGTCACCTCTCACATCAACAAAAGGAAGATCGTTCATATTTATTGTAGAACTAAGTGACAATCTATGGATTATTATAGACACAAAATTAAAGAGATTATAGTGTGATCCTCTTAAGTGCATAGATTGCTACATGCTAAGATTTAAGAATTTCTAGTGTGGATCAAAGAACACCCCATAATTACAATGGTAAAATAACTTATCTCTCCTCACACAAAGTGTTATACTATCTTGGGTTTATAAGATCACATGGCATTTCTTATAGTTCTCTCTACAGTATGGATTATTGGTGTTTTATTTTTTACTTTTGAAGATTTTGTGTACAGTTTAGTTGTGTATGCCCCATGTTTAGCTTGTGTGTTTAGTTTTGTGTTGTGTGCCCTATTTTGATATGCACACTAAAATTGTATCTATAATTAGAATGAGCGCCCTCACCTTTCCTAGGGTTAGAAGGATGCATTGTAGGAAGTTAGGATTGTAACTATTTTATAACTGAATTGTAATATATATATATATATGTGTGTGTGTGTGTGTGTGTGTGTGTGTGTGTGTGTGTGTGTGTGTGTGTGTGTGTGTGTGCAATCAATGGCAAGAATTATCCACCATGCAATAAGAAAATGATTGCTTAGTGCAGATGGATATGTGTAGAAGCATTTGGTTTATCTCACATACATGCCTTGCATACCATGATAGTTTGGCTTGATCTATCTCACATACATGACTTGCATACCATGATAGGTTGGCGTAATTCTCATTGCGCTTCCATTGTCCACTCCATACACTGGCAAAGTTGTCATAAAGTCAACCTGATGTTGTTGTCCCTAATACATCTGCACGCTTATTTGAAATTTGAATTTCAAATTTCGTTGTCACATCCAACACTATTGTCTTTGAAACGCGTTGTTCAACATCTCGCCGATTGATTAAAATTTAAAATTTGATTTTTGAATTTAAATGGACGCACCTTCATTTGAATATGTCTACCAGAAAAGAAAAGACTAAATCAAATCTCCAACGTCCTAGCGCCATGACTGTAGACACTATGCAGATGACGACGGGAGTGGAAGTGAAGATGGAGGTTGCGAGGAGGCGTTGTCACCTGTGGTCGCGAGAGGTAAAGGCTGTGGTGGTGGCAGCGACGGGGGTAGTGACAATAGGATTTATTCTATTCACAAGATATAAAATGAACCAATGCCACCTGGGGCAGTTGAGCTCTGAGCCGAGGAAACCAGAACATGCATATCCAACCCACAAATCAAGAGTTCCCCAAAAATAATATAATTTAAAAAATGAGCGTAGAGGAGAATCCCCACTCAGAGTATGTCGTTTGAGGAAAGGCTCAATATAGAAGTCTAATGAAGCGATTAGAAGTTCGTTTTGCAGACATCGATTATTAAGAGTTTATATAACCTTTGAAGCTACGATATGGATATGAAGGTCCATTGAACTTAGAATCATTTCACTTGTTTTAGTAATTGATAGATCATTTTACAGACATGAAAGATAATTACAGTGAATTTGACAATGGTTTGGATCAGAACAACATCAACGAATGATTTTCATAAAGACGACAAACATAGAAGAGTATTCTAGACAATGATAAAGAATAGGTTCTATTGATTGGAAGCGTAGTTTAGTTTAATTCCAATTTACAGTATATTTTTATTGTATGCAATTTAATTAATGGTAATTTTTAATTTTTTAGTGGTATGCTTTAAGGTATATTAATAATTGTACATTGTCATTAAATTTTTTGAAGTAATTGCGATTTGAGAGAGTACAAAAGTGGGATCTAAGAATCTAGTGGGGAGAAAGTAGACTTGTTTTGTTAAAAAGATCCCTACCATGTAGAAAGTAGAGTCTTTTTTTTCAAAAGAAACATACTATAGATATCATTAAGTTTTATTCACTTTCCTTTCCAAATGTCTAAATGTGTGGGGGAAAGATGTGTTTTATTATTGTTTATATATGTCACAAACAACAAACTGTGAAAAAAAATAAATTAATATTTATTTAAATCTAAAATTAATATATATTTACAATATAAAAATATAGTTATAAATAAAAAAATATTTACTAATATAATAAAGTTTATATAAATATTTATAATATACTTAATAAATTAATAATTGTTGAAGATGTTTATATTTACGTTTATATATAGAATTTCCAATGTTTATACATCCAAATATATCAAAGATACTTAAGTACCTCAGTGATATGGTGTTTAAAAATATTTAATATGTTTAATAAGTTCATGCTTGAGTTATTTAATATGTAGACAATTCACACTAAATATATCTTGCAAATTGCATTCATAAAAAATATTTTAGTTTGAATTATTATCGAAATAATTTAATAATACTTAACAATTATATAATATATTTTGTAAATTGCATTCATAAATTTTATTTTAGTTTGAATTATTGATAAAATAATTTAATAATATTTAACAATTAGTTAAGTTAATTTAAAAATGACAAATTAACATAAAGCATTCTATGTTTATCCATTCAAATGGCATGCTCTTACGTAGATATAAATTGTCACCTCTCACATCAAAAAAAGGGAGATCATTCATCCTTATTGTGGAACTAAGTGACAACCTATGGATTATTACAGACACAGAATTAAAGAGCTTATAGTGTGATCCTCTTAAGTGCATAGATTGCTACATGCTAAGATTTAAGAATTTCTAGTGTGGATCGAAGAACACCTCAGAATTAGAATGGTAAAATAACTTATCTCTCCTCACACAAAGTGTTATACTATCTTGGGTTTATAATCACATGGAATTTCTTATAGTGCTCTCTACAGTATGGATTATTGGTGTTTTATTTTGTACTTTTGAAGATTTTGTGTACATTTTAGTTGTGTATGTCCCATGTTTAGCTTGTGTGTTCAGTTTTGGGTTGTGTGCCCTATTTTGATATCCACACTAAAATTGTATCTATAATTAGAATTAGCACCCTCACCTATCCTAGGGTTAGAAGGATGCATTATAGGAAGTTAGGATTGTAACTATTTTGTAATTGAATTGGAATATATATATATATATATATATATATATATATATGCAATCAATGGAAAGCATTATCCTCCATGCACTAAGAAAATGATTGCTTAGTGTAGGTGGATACTTGTACAAGAATTTGGTCTATCTCACATACATGCCTTGCATACCATGATAGTTTGGGGTAATTTTCGTTGCACTTCCATTGTCCACTCCATACACTGGGAAAGTTGTCATAAAATCGACCTGGCATTGGTGTCCCTGATACATCTGTGCACTTATTTGAAATTTGATTTTCAAATTTAGATGGATGCACCTTCATTTGAATATGTCTATCATAGAAGAAAAGACTAAATCAAATCTCCAGTGTCCTAGCGCCATGGCCGTAGACACCATGTAGATGGTGGCGAGAGTGGAAGTGAAGATGGAGGCTGGGAGGAGGCGTTGTTACCTGTGACCGTGAGAGGTAAAGGCCATGGTGGTGGTAGTGGCAGGGGTAGTTTTAGTAGGCTTTATTCTATTCACAAGATAGAAAACAAGCCGATGCCACCCAGGGTAGTTGAGCTCTGAGCCGAGGAAACCAGAACATGCATATCCAACCCAAAAATCAAGATTTCCCCAAAAATAATATAATTTAAAAAATGAGTGCAGAGGAGAATCCCCACTCAGAGTATGTCGTTTGAGGAAAGGATCGATATAGAAGTCTAATGAAGCAAATGGCAGTTTGTTTTGTAGACATCGATTTTTAAGAGTTTATATAACCTTTGAAGCTACGATATTGATATGAAGGTCCGTTGAACTTAGAATCCTTTCACCTGTTTTAGTAATTGGTAGATCGTTTTACATACATGAAAGATAATTACAGTGAATTTGACAATGGTTTGGATCATAACAACATCAACGAATGTTTGTCATAAAGATGACAAACATAGAAGAGTATTTTAGACAATGATAAGGAATAGGTTCTATTGATTGGAAGTGTAGTTTAGTTTAATTTCAATTCATAGTATATTTTTATTGTATGCAATTTAATTGATGGTAATTTTTATTTTTTTAGTGGTATGCTTTAAGGTATATTAATAAATGTACATTGTCATTAAAATGTTTGAAGTAATTGCGATTTGAGAGAGTACAAAAGTGGGATCTAAGAATCTAGCAGGAAGAAAGTAGACTCGTTTTGTTAAAAAGATCCCTACCATGTAGAAAGTAGAGTCTTTTTTTTTCAAAAGAAACATACTATAGATATAATTAAGTTTTATTCACTTTCGTTTCCAAATGTCTAAATGTGTGTGGGAAAGATGTGTTTTATTATTGTTTATATATGTCACAAACAATAAACTGTGAAATAAATTTTTTTTTTTTTTATTTAAATCTAAAATTAATATATATTTACAATATAAAAATATAGTTATAAACAAAAAAATATTTACTAATATAATAAAGTTTATCTAAATGTTTATAATATACTTAATAAATTGTTAATTGTTGAAGATGTTTATATTTAAGTTTATATATAGAATATCCAATGTTTGTACATCCAAATATATCAAAGATACTTAAGTACCTTAATGATATGGTGACATGGTGTTTAAAAATATTTAATATATTTAATAATTTCATGCTTGAGTTATTAGTCCCTGCTGTAGGCATAGAGGGACTATAGCGATCGATAAATCGTTGACCTCGTATTGGATTGTGCTTTGACCACAAATATTTCCATATTATCTATTGTTGGAACAAGGGAAGTGAAAACATCGATTTTTATATAATAGAAATTATCATGTTTGTCAAGATGTGATTGGACAACAGATTGGAGGTCTTATTGCCGGCTTTCGCTATTCCCAATGTTAAATATCTTGGCATATCCAAAGTATTTGATCGTATATGGTCTTTTTGAATCATATATTTTATTATGCATTGGTCGAAGGTGGATTAGTACTAGCATTAGTTCGAATGTTTCCTTTAGCATTTTCTGCTTGGTAGAATACATTCTCTACCATATTACTATGTGTGATTTTTTCTTTATTGTTGTGTTCTTTGAGAGAACAGGCCTCCCACACTGAATTTTTTCTTAAATTCTTGCATAGGGCTACGTGCTTTGACGATCCTGACAGTATTAAGTGTTTACCTAACAACTCTGGCAGTCTTAAATGTTTATTGTATACATGCATTGCAATACAGTTTCGTTCATGATAGGCATCGCTGCTCCAGTGGTCGATGCTTGTTCAATGCTTCGTTCCATGATTCTTGTTCTTGTTTGATTCAACTTTGCAAAGTTGAGGTCTTGCAATTGCAGTTCGACCTCTTCGTGGTTGTTCACTGGTTTGTTGTTCTTCAACTTTACAAGCTGTTGGCCCTTTTGTTGCGGTTTCTAGTTTTTGGGGCTGAGATCTTGTCATCCTTCATTGACGGGTAAGTTTTCTTGTTGTTGTTATTTTTCAATGGTGGGAGTCCCTACCTCCAAATTCTGTTGCAGACCATCCTTGTCCATGCTCTTAATTTTTTTTCCTAGAAACCATGCATCTTCATATGCCAGTTGCCACGTCCATAGCTTTTTAAAAAATTGCAATGTAGAGGGGTTTACGAAAAGTAGTTCGGAGCTATCAAAAGGGGGAACCATCCAGCAGGGTGTAGATGCAGGGAATGCTTTTATTCTGTGGGTTGGAAAAATCTGTCCACCTGTTCTCTTTTTGTTGAGTAAAGTTATGGTGTTATTTATTTGCGTTGTTTCTTCTGTTTGGTTCAGTTTCCAATGTGGGTTTGTTTTATTCTCATCTATTAAGGGGACTAGGGGGGATTGACGTTGAGAAGAAGAAGGTTGAAAGATACATACGTGGATTGGTACCCTCTTTTGCTTTCCTTCTTTTTTTGCTACCTTTTATTTTTTCCCCCTCCTTTTCTCTGTTTTCATAGAAACTGAAAGTATGGAGCAAACAAATTCAAAATCACAGTTCAAGAGATGAAAAAAGTAATAGATGTTGAGTCGTATGAAATAGATATACAGTCCATTATACATGACAACATTGATGTGGTTTTGCATAGAAATGGGCTTTTTATATTTGATGCATTCTCCTATACTGTTGGGGATTTCCTTTTCAATAAATTCCAGGTTCTATTGCATTTCCGATATTCGTTGACCGAGCTGCGCAATGGATTGATAGATTATTTCTTGACCTGTTTTAAAAATGGCGATGCTGAGGCTTTGGAGTCCTTTGAATACAAACTGGAATATGATTTTCTTGGGCAATTGCACGGAATACAAGATGTCGCTACGTATGTTTCAAAGATGCGGTTGTCTACATCTCCAGTTCTCCCTGCACAAGAGAGGGGAATTTGGGGAGATACATTTTGTATATGCTGTTTATCTAACTGGCTGAATATATCAGTTGGAATATGGTTGTTAGGACCCAGAAATGTCCCTTTTTCACCACATCTTTAGCCCATTCAACCTTATCATCTCTAAGCTAATGCCTACTATAATGTGTGCTAAGAACTCTTTTTTCCTAGGTATGAATCATTCAAATTTATTTTATATTTTTGTTTACTTAGCATGTTTGATTGGTAACGCACACATATTTTACTCATAAAATGATTCAACTAATGATCGGAATGTGTAGAATAGCCAAGTATTGAATAATGGTTGTTGTTGTTACACAAGATGTTATAGCAAGGCGCCAATATTGGGAGTTGTTATAGCAAGGCCCCAATCTTGGAAGCTGTTACATCATATGTGCTAATCTTGGAAGCTGTTACATGACTGTTGCAACAGATGCCACCAATTCTGCTGTTACACGACTGTTGCAACAGGTGCCACCAATTCTATTGTTACACAACTGCTACAACAAATGACACCGATCCTGAAAGCTATTATACTTGTTGTTACATGTGTTAG
The DNA here is from genome assembly GCA_009831015.1 of Picea engelmannii. NCBI lineage: Eukaryota > Viridiplantae > Streptophyta > Pinopsida > Pinales > Pinaceae > Picea > Picea engelmannii. The sequence continues at coordinate 566,614 of ML786277.1, forward strand.
CCTACAAGATTAGTTCTAGATATTGTATTAATGATATCATACGAACAGCTTGAGAATCAGGGATTCTCAAGGATGTTCTGATTTTGTTCTAACTGAATGACTCTAACTTTAAATAGCAGAGATTTTGTAATCAGAAGGGAGATTATTTTTTATTGTGAGAAACTGAAGTAAAGTGAAGCTTATTGTACACAACATTTTGGCAAATCAATAAAAGAGTGGATTGAGTCTCTTTAGAAGATTGTAACCTCTTTCTTTGAGTGGATTCAGTGAGAAGGAAAGGGCCCACCTTCCTCATAGATTCCCCTCTGTTTTGGATTCCAGATTAGTTGTTTTAATAAAAACGATTTATCTTTCAACGATTCTAGAATACAATTGTTATTACAGTCTATTTCCTTCTTGTTAGATGTACATAAATCTGTCTCATGAGAATTAGAAGTCGATTGCTAAATGATATTGGATAACTGCTTTCCCTTTTTCTGCATTAGATTAAAATCTTGACTCCAAGTAAAAGAAAATAAAAGTGTGAATTACTTTCTTGCAATAAATAGATTTCCTTTCTCCAATTAGTCTAGAAATTTTTCTTGCAAAAGTAAAATAGAAAGTTAGATTAGAATATGGAGGAGAAACAAGAGCAGAAATAGGTAATCTGTTAGAAAATTTCAAAACAAAAATGATTAACTCTTTTGCTTCACAAATGGATACTTTACGGGTCAAGCAGAAACAAGTAGAATCAGAGCAAGCATTGTGAATTTTTTGTCTGAAATGCAGAAAGAAACATCCACCAAGGGAGTGCCTGCTGAATAGTGTCCAGGTATGTATTATCTGTGAATTAGATCATTCCACTGACCAATGTCCCTCTCTACCAGGATTAAAAGCATCAATGAAGGCAACTGATGAGGAAACAAAGGCTGTCTATCTAATAACACAAAGGAGACAATGGAAACCAAGAAGTCAAGGTATGAACTCTCAATTCTCCCCCGCAACAAATAATTATTGGAACAATCAGCCACAATATGGCTAGACAAATGCCCCTCCTCCACATTAGATGTCACCCCCTTATCAAGATCCCAATGCATGGTTACCTATGCCCAATCAACATAATCATCATGGACAATGGAACCCATATTGGAGAGGCCCTCAACAACAGCTCAGTTTTTGAAACTATCACCAACCGAACCCCTGTCAACAACAGTTCCAACCCCAGTACCAGCAACAACAACTACAGTTACCTCCCAATGCCCCACCAAACAATCCAGCCTTATGACCTTAGATGCATATGCAACCTAACCCAAACCCAAATAATAAGGCCTCTAGAATATAGATATACACAATGTGCTAGCCTTGTCTATTACTTCTATGACTTGTGATGAAATCACATTACGATAAGGGAGAATAGTTGAGCCAATAATTGAAGATGCTCCATCTTTAGAATCAGACAAGGAATCAGGGGAAAGGCCATCTATTGATACAGAAGAAATCAATCAACCCATTATAGAGCGGGCAGATCCACCATTCCCTGAAAGACTGACAATTACCAAACCTATGGAATTACCATCTTTCAATCTCTTAGGAGAATTGCAAAATATGCACGTTAATATTCCACTATTGCAAGCGATAAGAGATGTCCCTATTTATGCCAAGACTATATGAGATCTCTGTCCAAAAAGACCTGGACAAAAACCAAGGGACCCTCTCACAGTGCACGTAGTGGGGGATTTGTCTGAACTGATGTTAGGAAAAACCCCACCTATTAAAAATGGCGATCCAGGAAACCCTACAGTCAGTATCAAAATTGGAAACACATCTATTCCCCATGTGCTAGTCAACTTAGGAGCAACAATTAACATCATGCCTATAGAAACTACACAATTGCTGCAACTCAAAACACAAGTCTGACCTAATCCTACTGTACTAGAATTAGCTAATCGTTCCACCATCAGACCAGAAGGAGTAATAGATGATATAGTCATTTCAGTGGATTCATGGGAGTATCCTATTGATTTTTCCGTTTTGCAACCCAAAACCTGGTTGGGGGGCCACCGCCTAATTTTGGGAAGACCATGGTTAGCTACAACTGATGCTTTCATTGGTTGTAGATCCAGTTCAATGACCATCTCTGATGGTTATGACACAAAAAAACTGAACATGTATCTTCATGCTACACCCAGTACGGAACCTGAAAATAATTTATGGATGGAAACAGAAGATGAAAGAGCTCTGCCTGTGTTAACCATAGGAAAAACCATGAGGTTCAAAGATGAGACAAAGGAAGAGTTAATCAACTACTTTATCTATGAATCCTCTTCTATTACACAACATATGCACCACCAATTGATTAGAGTCTTCGACCCTATCGCCCAAGGAGAGATGAGCCCAAAAATGTTCTCAGAAACCACCAGAAACCAAATTGATTTAGCTGTAATAGAAAAAGATGTAACAACAAAAGTTGTATCAACAAATGATGAAACAACAACAACTGAATTATTTCCTAAAGTCAGTTCTGAGAGCATTGCTGTAGAAATTGAACCTGGAAAAACCTTGAACATCAATCCCGATTTATCCACTGTTGAAACTCACCGATTGATGAGATTACTGATTGAACATAAAGAATCATTTTCCTGGGATTACATGGATATGAAAGGCATTTCATCTAAAGTATGCACTCACCATATATACATTAAGGAAGAATTTTGACCCATTTGTCAACCCCAACAAAAGATTAACCCAAACCTTAAAGAAATTGTTAAGGAGGAACTCCAGAAACTTCTCAATGCTGATTTCATTTACCCTATATCAGAAAGCAAGTGGGTTTCACCATTGGTCATTGTACCTAAAAAGAATGGGAAATGGAGAGAGTGTGTGGACTATAGAGTCCTGAATAAGGCCACACAGAAGGATCATTTCCCTCTACCATTTATTGATCAGGTTCTAGACAACCTAGCTGGGAAAAAGTTTTTTTCTTTCTTAGATGGATTTAGTGGCTATAACCAGATTAAAATTGCTCCACAGTACCAAGGTAAGACCACTTTTACCAGCCCTTGGGGTACATTTTCCTACAAGGTTCTCCCATTTGGCTTGTGTAATGCACCAACCACTTTCCAAAGAGTTGTAATTGGTATTTTTTCTGATATGATGAATGACTGTATGGAGATATTTATGGATGACTTTACACCTTATGGTATTGATTTCGATGAAGCTTTGTCTAATCTGTAAAAAGTGATCAAAATATGTATACAATCTCATCTTTTTTTAAGTACAGAAAAATGCCATATGATGATGAACGAGGGTGTAGTGCTGGGACACTTCATTTCTTGTGCAGGAATTCAGGTAGACCCAGCCAAAATCCAAAAATTTTTGGACATTCCAACTCCATCAACTCAGAAAGAGGTAATAATTTTCTTAGGGCACGCTGGATATTACAGGAGATTCATTAAAAAAAATCCCAAACTTGCCTCTCCCTTGTTTTTCCTATTTGACTTTTGATGGAATGACAACTATGAATTGTCTTTTGCAGATCTGAAACAAAAATTGTCTACAGCTCCCATTCTGAGAGGGCCCAATTGGGCTCTGCCTTTTCACATTTATTCAGATGCCATGGGGGGAAGTTGCAGAGTTCGTCAAAAGATACATTACCTATGAAGGCAAGTACCAAGATGTTTATTTTTATGATTTCCTCTTATTATCACACCTGCACCATCAGAAATTTCTAAACGTTCCTTATTTTCTCCTCCATTCATTGCATAACATGGCTCATTTTGTAAAAAAATCCAAGAACCCCAAGAACTGCCTCTCTAATCAAAGAATCATTGGACTATTAATTCACAGAGTTATGGGCATTTCCAATAACACTTTACCTGCTGTAGCAGACCAACCATATTCCATCCCCGTAGACACGATTGCCCCAGTACTTGAAAACACAATCCTTGGACCTTTTCCTGAGTCTGTACCCTTAGTTGCAATATCTGTCCAAACCCCTACTATCGCTACGTGTAAGAAAACTCAGAGAAGAAAATGCACAACCCGAGCCCATTCTAGCACCAACTAGACAAGCCTCGATGAAGTTGAATTGACACAGCCTATAGCCGTGGTCGAACCACCTGCTGCACAACCAGCTACAAACTCACCGCTCCTATCTCTTCTTCACCTCAAAAAAGAACAAGGTCAGCACAGTCTGTTGTAACAAAAAGTCAGACTTCACCCTCTATTGTTGCACCAATAGTACAACACGAGCCTCCTATTGCCATAACCACTATTTCAGGACCTACTATAACCGCCCATGGAGTATCTCGGCAAAGAAAACGTCCATTCAAGGGAAAAATTCTAACTTCCCCCTCTGCTGTTGCACCAACAATACCACAAGAGCCTCCTATTGCTACAACCACCATTACAGGTCCTACTATTACTGCTAGTGGATTACCTTAGAAAAGAAAACATCCATTCAAGGGAAAAAGTTAGAAAGATATCGACTGAATTCCATTAGCTGCAACACAGAATCCGCTTACTACTATCACAAAGAACTCTACAGAGATACGTATACCAGGATTTACTCTATGTAAAGAACTTCAAACAACTATTCTCTCAATTTAGAATGAATGTACGCAAATCACAGCAGAATCATCGACTCCACCTAATGATTCTATGCATCACATGTCAAGTGACGATGTAAAGATCATCGCAGACCCTACTATCCTAGAATTTCCTCCTTGTGTGGTTA
>ML786277.1:579577-602173 GCA_009831015.1 Picea engelmannii
TTGGAATGACTATTAGGTCTTGATATTGATATTGTATTTTTTTTTAAATACCTACACAAAGGTGGCAATTGTGACGTCTTTCACTCTCTTCCCATCGCTATTGCCACGTCCAAGACGTCTCTCTTTCCACCTCCAAGATTGTCGCTTCCATAGCAACCACGTCGGAGCTAGTAACTTCTGGCCGTCGCTGTTGCCACCTGATGGATGTCGTTCTTGCAACGTTCAAGAGTGTCGCTCCCATAGCAACCACGCCGGAGCTAATACCTCCTTCCGACGGTCTTGCCACCTTCAGAACGTCTCTCTTGCCACGTTTGAAATGTCTCACTTGCCACGTTTGAAATGTCGGTCTTGCCACCTTTGAAGCGTCTCTTTTGCCATGTCTGAAACGTCTCACTTGCCACGTTTGCAACGTCTCACTTGCCACGTTTGCAACGTCTCACTTGCCACGTTTGCAACGTCTCACTTGCCACGTTTGAAACGTTGGTCTTGCCACATTTGCAACGTCTCTCTTGCCACGTTTGCAACGTCTCTCTTGCGACATTTGAAACGTCGGTCTTGCCACGTTTGCAACGTCTCTCTTGCCACGTTTGCAACGTCTCTCTTGCGACGTTTGAAACGTCGGTCTTGCCACGTTTGAAACGTCTCTCTTGCCACGTTTGCAACGTCTCTCTTGCGACGTTTGAAACGTCGGTCTTGCCACGTTTGAAACGTCTCTCTTGCCACGTTTGCAACGTCTCTCTTGCCATGTTTGCAACGTCTCTCTTGCCACATTTGAAACGTCGCAATATCGACGAAAATTAGGTCGTCAGAAAAACGACGTCATGTGAAACGATGTTTGAGGGGGTCTGATGTTTGTCGGTCGTCCGAAAATAGAAAGTGGCAATTGTGTCGAACGCGCCGTCGGAATTTGACCAAATGCAGTAGTGAGACGCAGGGAATGCTTTTATTCTGTGGGTTGGAAAACTGTGTCCACCTGTTCTCTTTCTGCTGAGTAAAGTTATGGTGTTATTTATTTGCGTTGTTTCTTCTGTTTGGTTCAGTTTCCAATGTGGGTTTGTTTTATTCTCATCTATTAAGGGGACTAGGGGGGATTGAAGTTGAGAAGAAGAAGGTTGAAAGATACATACGGGGATTGGTACCCTCTTTTGCTTTCCTTCTTTTTTTGCTACCTTTTATTTTTTCCCCCTCCTTTTCTCTGTTTTCATAGAAACTGAAAGTATGGAGCAAACAACTTCAAAATCACAGTTCAAGAGATGAAAGAAGTAATAGATGTTGAGTCATATGAAATAGATACACAGTCCATTATACATGACAACATTGACGTGGTTTTGCATAGAAATTGACTTTTTATATTGGATGCATTCTCCTATACTGTTGGGGATTGCCTTTTCGATACATTCCAGGTTCTATTGCATTTCCGGTATTCGTTGACCGAGCTGCGCAATGGATTGATAGATTATTTCTTGACCTGTTTTAAAAATGGTGATGCTGAGGCTTTGGAGTCCTATGAATACAAACTGGAATATGCTTTTCTTTGGCAATTGCACAGAATACATGATGTCGCTACGTATGTTTCAAAGATGCGGTTGTCTACATCTCCAGTTCTCCCTACACAAGAGAGGGAAATTTGGGGAGATACATTTTGTATATGGTGGTTGTCTAACTGGATGAATATATCAGTTGGAATATGGTTGTTAGGACCCAGAAATGTCCCTTTTTCACCACATCTTTAGCCCATTCAACCTTATCATCTCTTAGCTAATGCCTACTATAATGTGTGCTAAGAACTCTTTTTCCCCAGGTATGAATCATTCAACTTGCTTTTATATTTTTGTTTACTTAGCATGTTTGATTGGTAACGCACACATATTTTGTTCTAACTAAATGACTCTGACTTTAAATAGAAAATATTTTGTAATCAGAAGGGAGATTATTTTTTATTGTGAGAAACTGAAGTAAAGTGAAGCTTATTGTACACAACATTTTGGAAAATCAATAAAAGAGTGGATTGAGTCTCTTTAGTAGACTGTAACCTCTTTCTTTGAGTGGATTTAGTGAGAAGGAAAGGGCCCACCTTCCTCATAGATTCCCCTCTGTTTTGGATTCCAGATTAGTTGTTTTAATACAAACGATTTATCTGTCAACGATTCTAGAATACAATTGTTATTACAGTCTACTTCCTTCCTATTAGATGTACATAAATCTGTCTCATGAGAATTAGAAGTCGATTGCTTAATGCTATTGGATAACTACTTTCCCTTTTTCTGCATTAGATTAAAATCTTGATTCCAAGTAAAAGAAAATAAAAGTGTGAATTACTTTCTTGCAATAAATAGATTTCCTTTCTACAATTAGTTTAGAAATTTTTCCTGCAAAAGTAAAATAGAAAGTTAGATTAGAATATGTAATCCAGGATTCTTATACACTCATCAGTTTAGATTTCAACTATGATTTCAGTTCTGTAAAACTCCAGCTGTACCAACAAAATTGCGTTAGTGATGATTTTTGTTTCTTTTTACACTTCCCTAATACAATTAGATTAGTGTTTCTTTCATAATCTAGCATAGACTGTGCACAATTATCTTGAAACAACAAACTTCCCTGGGTTGACAATTTATATTGAACACCTTAATTTTCTATTTATTTAGACAATTAAAGTGCCCAACATTTTGGCGTCGTTGTCGGGGAAGATAATTATAGATTTTTGTAAGCACATTAGCTTTCTTTCTAAGGAATGATTATTCTGCATGAATCGTGGAATACGAGGAAGTATCCCCCAAAATACTAACACTACAGGTACCAGAGGATGTGGAGGAAGAAATCCTACACTGGGAAGGAAAACGTTTGTTGATGAAATTATAGCCAGAGCAGATTCTTCTTCAGGATCTATTTTTCACCCTACAAGAAGACGTAATCCTCAGTCCTCAGAACTACCCCTTCTTGAAACATCATTTTCATCAAGGGCTAGAGTTGAAGATGAAGTCGAAGCTGAAGAATTGTCATGAACAAATCAGAAAGAAACACTGGAGAACATTGAAGATCAAAGAAGTACAACTCGGAACAGGGAAAATACAGAAGAATTGGTTTATCAGATCAATGGTCGGATAGTCACTAAGGAAGAGTGGGATGCTTTTCATATTAAGTGGAGAGAAAGAGCACATATGGAAAATCAAGGGGATAATGAAGAAGAGTTCCACCAAGAGAACCCACAAAACAATGAAGAGGAGGTAAATAATGAAAATACTATCTCTACCCTAGTTTTTCTTATTTCTAATGTTCCCACACGAGGGATGGTTCCTATGAAAAACATACCTCTCTTAGCTTTGCCAAATTTTCATGGATTATCTACCGAGGATACGGATGAGTTTCTTTTTGAATTTGACATTTTGTGTAGAAGCTATGATTACACTACCACTACACAAAAGCTTAAACTATTTCCAGCTACATTGAAAGGTAATGCATTGAGATGGTTCATGAGCCTCGGAGGAGAGAACATTTTAACATGGGTACAAATGAGGCAACTTTTCCTGAACAAATACCAAGACTATTGTTGAACAAGAGAATGAAGAGAGGAATTGTTCAATATGTCTCAGAAGGAGGATGAGACCCTTGAAGATTTTATGGAGCGACTCCAGTATAATCTACAAAGGCTTGGACATCCAGATGTGAGTAAGGACATTTTGAAAACTATTTTTCTAAAAGGAGTTAGAGAAGATTGTTTAGATATGTTGAATATGCTTTGCAAGGGAGATATATCTAAGGAAACCTATGAGGACATTGTAGATCTCTGTAAAAGATGTTCTTGAGGTTCTACAAAGAATAGGTCAGCTACCGAGGATACCACTTTTTCAAGGGTACAAAAGTCAGCCAATGGAGGAGCAACAAGAGAAAAAATAGGTAATTTGTTAGAAAATTTCAAAACAAAAATGATTAACTCTTTTGCTTCACAAATGGACACTTTACGGGTCAAGCAGAAACAAGTAGAATCAAAGAAAGCATTGTGCATTTTCTGTCTGAAATGCAGAAAGAAACATCCACCAAGGGAGTGCCCGCTGAATAGTGTCCAGTAATGTATTATCTGTGAATTAGATCATTCCACTGACCAATGTCCCTCTCTACCAGGATTAAAAGCATCAATGAAGGCAACTGATGAGGAAATAAAGGTTGTCTATCTAATAACACAAAGGAGACAATGGAAACCAAGAAGTCAAGGTATGAACTCTTAATTCTCCTCTGGAGCAAATAATTATTGGAACAATCATCCACAACATGGCTAGACAAATGCCCCTCCTCCACATCAGATGTCACCCCCTTATCAAGATCCCAATGCATGGTTACCTATGCCCAATAAACATAATCATCATGGACAAAGGAACCCATATTGGAGAGGCCCTCAACAACAACTCATTTTTCGAAACTATCACCAACCGAACCGCTGTCAACAACAGTTCCAACCTCAGTACCAGTAGCAACAGCTGCATTTACCTCCCATTGCCCCACCAAACAATCTAGCCTTACGACCTTAGATGCATATGCAACCTAACCCAAACCCAAATAATAAGGCCATTCAGAATATAGATATACACAATGTGCCAGCCTTGTCTATTACTCCTATGACTTGTGATGAAATCACATTACGATAAGGGAGAATAGTTGAGCCAATAATTGAAGATGCTCCATCTTTAGAATCAGACAAGGAATCAGGGGAAAGGCCATCTATTGATACAAAAGAAATCAATCAACCCATTATAGAGCGAGCAGATCCACCATTCCCTGAAAGACTGACAATTACCAAACCCGTGGAATTACCATCTTTCAATCTCTTAGGAGAATTGAAAAATATGAATGTTAATATTCCACTATTGCAAGCGATAAGAGATGTCCCTATTTATGCCAAGATTGTAAGAGATCTATGTCTAAAAAGACCTGGACAAAAGCCGAGGGACCCTCTCACAGTGCACGTAGTGGGGGATTTGTTTGAACTGATGTTAGGAAAAACCCCACCTATTAAATATGGCGATCCAGGAAACCCTACAGTCACTATCAAAATTGGGCAGACATCTATTCCCCATGTGCTAGTCAACTTAGGAGCAGCAATTAACATCATGCCTATAGAAACTACACAATTGCTGCAACTCAAAACACAAGTCCGACCTAATCCTTCTGTACTAGAATTAGCTAATCATTCCACCATCAGACCAGAAGGAGTAATAGATGATTTAGTCATTTCAGTGGATTCATGGGAGTATCCTATTGATTTTTCCATTTTGCAACCCAAAACCTAGTTGGGGGGCCAACCCCTAATTTTGGGAAGACCATGGTTAGCTACAAATGATGCTTTCATTGGTTGTAGATCCAGTTCAATGACCATGTCTGATGGTTATGACACAAAAAAACTGACCCTGTATCTTCATGCTACACCCAGTACGGAACCTGAAAATTCTTTATGGATGGATACAGAAGATGAAAGAGCTTTGCCTGTGTTAACCATAGGAAAAGCCATGAGGCTCAAAGATGAGACAAAGGACGAGTTAATCAACTGCTTTATCTGTGACTCCTCTGCTGTTACACAGCATATGCACCTCCAATTGATTAGAGTCTTCGTCCCTATCGCCCAAGGAGAGATAAGCCCAGAAATGTTCTCAGAAACCACCGGAAACCAAATTGATTCAGCTGTAACAGCAAAAGCTGTAACAAAAAAAGTTGTATCAGCAGATGATGAAACAAAAACAATTGAATTATTTCCTAAAGTCAGTTCTAAAAGCATCGCTGTAGAAATTGAACCTGGAAAAACCTTGAACATCAATCCCGATTTATCCAGTATTGAAACTCACCGATTGATGAAATGATTGATTGAACATAAAGAATCATTTTCCTAGGATTACGTGGATATGAAAGGCATTTCATCTAAACTATGCACTCACCATATATACATTAAGGAATAATTTTGACCCATTTGTCAACCCCAACGAAGGATCAACCCAAACCTTAAAGAAATTGTTAAGGAGGAACTCCAGAAACTTCTCAATGCTGATTTCATTTACCCTATATCAAACAGTGAGTGGGTTTCACCATTGGTCATTGTACCTAAAAAGAATGGGAAATGGAGAGTGTGTGTGGACTATAGAGTCCTGAATAAGGCCACACAAAAGGATCATTTCCCTCTACCATTTATTGATCAGGTTCTAGACAACCTATCTAGGAAAAAAAAAAATTCTTTCTTAGATGGATTTAGTGGCTATAACCAGATTAAAATTTCTCCACAGGACCAAGGTAAGACCACTTTTACGAGCCCTTGGGGTACATTTTCCTACAAGGTTCTCCCATTTGTCTTGTGTAATGCACCAACCACTTTCCAAAGAGTTGTAATTGGTATTTTTTCTGATATGATGAATGACTGTATGGAGATATTCATGGATGACTTTACACCTTATGGTATTGATTTTGATGAAGCTTTGTCTGATCTGGAAAAAGTGATCAAAATATGTATACAATCTCATATTTCTTCAAGTACAGAAAAATTCCATATGATGATGAACGAGGGTGTAGTGCTGGGACACTTCATTTCTTGTGCAGGAATTCAGGTAGACCTAGCCAAATCCAGATAATTTTGGACATTCCAACTCCATCAACTCAGAAAGAGGTAAGAATTTTTTTAGGGAATGCTGGATATTACAGGAGATTCATTAAAAAAAATCCCAAACTTGCCTCTCCCTTGTTTTTCCTATTTGACTTTCAATGGACTGACAACTATGAATTGTCTTTTGCAGATCTGAAACAAAAATTGTCTACAGCTCCCATTCTGAGAGGGCCCAATTGGGCTCTGCCTTTTCACATTTATTCAGATGCCTCATATACTGCAATTAGTGCAGTACTAGGGAAACAAGAGGACAAAGAGTCCTATGCTATCTACTATATCAACAAGAACATGGCTTCTACTGAATTGAATTATACAATTACTGAAAGAGAATTCTTAGCAGTAGTTTATGCAATCAATAAATTTAGGCATTATGTCACTGGTTATCCTAATTTTATTCATACTGATCATACAACAATTAAATATCTAATGAATAAACCCATTACTAATGCCCGAGTAACGAGATGGTTGTTACCACTCCAAGAATTTGACATCACTATAGTAGATAGACCAGGAAAATAAAATGTGGTAGCTGATTTTCTCTCAAGGTTACATATAAATGATGATAATACACCTATCAATGATTCCTTTCATGATGAACATTTGTTTGTGGTATCTTCTCACTCACCTTGGTATGCAGACATTGCTAACTATTTGGTTGCAGGGAAGGTATCTCCACATCTATCTCGTCAAGAAAGAAGGAAGATTATTCAGAAGAGTGCTCGGTATAGTTGGATAAGAGGATACCTTTTCCACACAGGCCTAGGTCAGGAAATCAAGAGATGTGTAAGGGATGATGAAGAGTATGATCTGTTGAAATCTTGCCATGATGGCCCTTGTGGGGTTCATTTTGCTGATAAAAGGACCAGGCATAAAATTTTAAGGATGTGCTATTTCTGGCCCTCCATATTTCAAGATGCCAAGAAATATGTTCAAAGTTGTGACAGTTGCCAATGAATGGTTCAGCCAAATCATTGCGATGAGACGCCTCTCCAGCCTCAGATAGTGTTAGAGCCTTTTGAGAGATGGGCCATGGATTTCACAGGGCCCACTAACCCACCTTCTAATCAGAAAGTCTATATACTGGTCTATACAGATTACATGACCAAGTAGGTGGAGGTGAAAGCACTCATTAGGGCCTCAGAAGAATCTGTCTTAGCATTCTTGTTTGAATATATCTTTGTTCGGTTTGGTGTTCCCAAAGAATTAACAACTGATGGAGGACCCCCTTTCACATCCCATAAGTTAGAAGCCCTACTCAATTCATATCATGTGTTAGATAGGATAGCTTCTCCATACCATCCACAAGGCAATGGCCAGGTGGAAAGCACCAACAAAGTTATTGAAGCCATTCTTACTAAAACAGTCAGAGAACATCGTCAGGATTGGAGTGATAGATTGCATGAAGTTCTATGGGATTACTGAACTACTTGGAGAAACACCATTGGTTTTTCTCCTTATGAGATGGTATATGGAAAAAGCCATGTTTTTCCCATTGAATTTGAAATCAAAACCTTAAGAACTGCATCAGCAGTCAACCTTGACTTGACTCTGGCACAGAAGACTAGACTGCAGCAGCTCAATGAGCTTCATTAAAAGTGTTTGGACGTTATTAATCAAACCACGATAATTCAACAGCAAAGAACAAAATGGCACGAATGATTCATCAAGAAAAAATTATTCCAGAAAGGAGATTGGGCTCTGTTGTATGATTCGTTCTTTAAAGAATTTCAGGGTAAGCTACGTGCACGATGGCTTGGACCTTATGAGGTAGACACTATTTTTTCCAATGGAACAGTCAGGTTGATTACTATTGATGGATTTAATACACAGTTACACGCAAATGGTCATCTCCTGCGTCTGTATCAGTGTCCACTATCCAAAGTAGAATTCAAATCTCGTTGTATAGCCGATATAGGTTATCACTTCTTAAAAGGAAAGGAGCTTGCTCCTTCCCCTTTAGAACCTTAGGACTTATTTTACTCACACCTTGTATATAAATAAACTCAGCAAAATTTTTGTTTGAAATTTTCTTTCTTTTACTATGCTAATAAATTCAGCCTTGAAAAGTATCAGGCAGTTATGCATGTGCAGGAGAATTGATGAACAACAAATTAAGTACCGCAAAAAGGAGTCAAAGGATTAGTTGAAGGAAGTTGAAAAACTTCCTAAAACCTAAGCGTTGCAGCGTTTGGCCGATTTCCTGCTGTTAAACCCTCGGTCAATTTCTTGTTGTTACACCCTTGGATGATTTCCTACTGTTACACCCTCGTCCAATTTCCTATTTTTACACCTTCGACCAATTTCTTATTGTTACACCTTCAGCCAATTTCTTGCTGTTACACCCTTGGCTGATTTCTTGCTGTTACACCCTCAGCCAATTTCCTGTTGTTACACCCCTGACCAATTTCTTGTTGCTACACCCCTAACCGATTTCCTACCGTTACACCCTTTTTTGATTAATTGGTCATTTTTCTTGTTGTTACACCATTTTCCGATGCTGTAACACCTACCACCGCCAATTTGGCTGAAGTACCTGCTGATACACTGAAAGCTGCTATTCTTTCTGGCCACCTCACTTTCTCTCTTTCGCATTTCTGTCGATGCTGCTACTCCAGCTCTATAATCTTTCTGTGTTGCAGCACCGCTGATTTGTCCGAACTGCCTATTTGTTAGCACCACTTATTTGTCAATCTTCCCACTTTCTCTATCCAAAGGTGCTATTTCATCATTTTTGACTTCACATCTGGTGATTTTTAGCTGATCAACTACAGAAATGATTCCATCTCTGCTCCAGTTGTCATATCATCATTTCTCAAACCATCCTTCATCATTTTATCTATTCCATGCGACTCAGATGGTGGTTGAAGAGTACGGTTACTTCGATAGATCGTTATGTGCGGTAAGATAAGAGGTACGTGACTAATCCTACGTGTTAAAGTAATGAAGATATAAAAGCACACTTCCTGTTTACTTACCAATTGTCCTAAATAGATGTACCTGGAGTTAATCCGATTAGATGGGAAGGGGAAACACAAATCTATCCATCCAAACCTCATTTTATACCCACCTCCACCACCTTTTCGACCACACTTCTTTTTGCTGAGACACTGTATTCCTTATGAAAAACACGTTCACGCTTGTTGCAACTCTGGTTTAGGTGCTACATTCTCTTCCTACATCCCTGTTAGACTCTCAAGTAATATCATGGGAGGATCAGCTGTGCGATATGAACCACCAAATCTAGGCACTTTGTTGTTACACCGAGAGGCATACCAAATATTTCTCCAGGCCGGTTGAATATTGTATTTTAAGAAGCTCAAGGGATTTATTGAAGACGAGGTATTGGAATTTTGTCAAAATCTCACCGACGGATATTCAATGGTGAATGGGGTAAGGATTCCAATATCAGAAGAAAGAATTGTTGCGGTGATAGGCTTGCCAACAACAAGAGACCGATGGTTTAACATAAAAACACATCTTCCAAATGCACAGAAGGGTTTCCTCGTCGGCAATGGGCAAGTGCAAACTAAAGGCAGAGGAGAAGACATCAATTCCTTACCAGAGCCATGGGGGGAAGTTGCAGAGTTCGTCAAAAGATACATTACCTATGAAGGCAAGTACCAAGTTGTTTATTTTTATGATTTCCTCTTATTATCACACCTGCGCCATCAGAAATTTCTAAACGTTCCTTATTTTCTCCTCCATTCATTGCATAACATGGCTCATTTTGTAAAAAAATCCAAGAACCCCAAGAACTGCCTCTCTAATCACATACTCATCGGACTATTAACTCATAGAGGTATGGGCATTTCCAATAACCCATTACCTGTTGTAGCAGACCAACCATATTCTATCCCCGTAGACACAATTGCCCCAGTACTTGAAAACACAATACTTGGACCTTTTCCTGAGTCTATACCCTTAGCTGCAATAGCTGTCCAAACCTCTACTATCGCTACGTGTAAGAAAACTCAGAGAAGCAAACGCACAACCCGAGCCCATTCTAGCACCAACTAGACAAGCCTCGATGAAGTTGAATTGACACAGCCTGTAGCTGGGGTCGAACCACCTGCTGCACAACCAGCTACAAACTCACCCCTCCTATCTCTTCTTCACCTCGAAAAATAGCAAGGTCAGCATGGTCTACTGTAACAAAAAGTCAAACTTCACCCTCTGTTGTTGTACCAACAGTACAACACGAGCCTCCTATTTCCATAACCACTATTTTAGGACCTACTATCACTGCCCATGGAGTATCTCAGCAAAGAAAACATCCATTCAAGGGAAAAATTCTAACTTCCCCCTCTGCTGTTGCACCAACAATACCACAAGAGCCTCCTATTTCTACAACCACCATTACAGGTCCAACTATTACTGCTTGTGGATTACCTCAAAAAAGAAAACGTCCATTCAAGGGAAAAAGTTAGAAAGATATCGACTGAATTCCATTAGTTGCAACACAGAATCTGCTTACTACTATCACAGAGAACTCTACAGAGATACGTATACTAGGATTTACTCTATGTAAATAACTTCAAACAACTATTCTCTCAATTTAGACTGAATGTGCGCAAATCACAACAAAATCATCAACTCCACCTAATGATTCTATCCATCACATATCAAGTGACGATGTACAGATCATCGCAGGCCCTACTATCCTAGAATTTCCTCCTTGTGTGGTTGAGGAAGAACAACCTGTTCCCCCTCCAATGACGAAGAAGAAAGACCCTTCTTTTGTTTCTATTTTACCTAGGATAAACACCAGGTCCAATAGGTCTGCAGAAGCTGCAATTGGATGGCAAAATAAGGAACAAGATATTCCTATTCTTCGTCCACTATCCTCTATGATTGATGAAGGAACTAACACACAAGAACCCGTCTCTCTCAATAAAAAAACAGTGACAGTAGATACAGGTGAAAATTATGGGACTGGTCTACAAGAACAAGTCATGCAGGATGTAGTTTCTCCACACGAACCAACTGTCCAAGTCAATACTGTTCCACAAGAACCAGTCATGACAGACACAATTGTTACACAAGAACCAACTGCTCCACAGGAGACTGTTCAACCATAGATGGTAATGCAGGATGTAGCTATTCCACAAGCATCAGTAATGCCAAACACAACTATTACACCAGAGCAGGAAATACATAATAATGAGGATGTGCCACTTCCCCCATTTGTTTTCCCAGATTGAGAGAAAGATTAGGAATACTGAAAATTCTAGAATTGTTGCACTAATAACAAAGAATGAAAACATCAAAGCAGAATTAAATACCCTGAAGTAAGAGATGGAGGCTACTCGACAAAAGAATCCAGAGGGGATCACCATGTTCTAGCATTGACAAAAGCTATTATGGATAGAAATAAAGAACTCATGTGATTTGAGTGTGGAAATATTTACTTTGAGGCAAGCTGTAAGGTAGTAAAAGTACCAGTTGCAAAAGGACCAACAACTCTCTCAGTCAAGACTGAGAAAGAACATACTGCTACACAAGCACCAATAAAAAAGAGAAGATCTCAACGTCATAAGGCAGCTGCCAGTTTACCAGCAGCTTTCAAACAAGAATCTATGTTTTCCTCACGAGTTGTTTCTCAAGCAACTCAAACTGATTCTTTTCTTCAAGACAGAGAAACTTAGATAGATAGTTGACATAGCAGATTTTCTTTTTTGGCACAGAATATTAACATACAGGCATTTAGCAAGTTATCTTAGCAATTTTGCATTGGAGGAGCTAGTTCCCTAATTTAGCTATAGAGTAAAGTTTGAATGTGTTTTTGCATGAGGACATGCAATGTCTTCAGTTGGGGGGCATGTTAGGACCCAGAAATGTCCCTTTTTCACCACATCTTTAGCCAACCTTATCATCTCTAAGCTAATGCCTACTATAATGTGTGCTAAGAACTCTTTTTCCCCAGGTATGAATCATTTTGCTTGCTTTTATATTTTTATTTACTTAGGACGTTTGATTCGTAACGTGCACATATTTTACCCATAAAATGATTCAAATAATGATCAGAATGTGTAGAACAACCAAGTATTGAATAATGGTCACTGCTGTTACACAAGCTGTTATAGCAAGGTGCCAATCTTGGGAGTTGTTACAGAAAGGCGCCAATCTTGGAAGCTGTTACAACGTATGCGCTAATCTTGGAAGCTATTACATGATTGATGCAACATGTGCCACCGATTCTCCTGTTACACGACTGTTGCAATAGGTGCCACTGATTCTGCTGTTACACGACTGCTACAACAAATGACATCGATCCTGAAAGCTGTTATGCCTGTTGTTACATGTGTTAGCCTACAAGATTAGTTCTAGATATTGTATTAATGATATCATGCAAATAACTTGAGAATTGAGGATTCTCAAGGCTGTTCTGATTTTGTTCTAACTGAATGACTCTGACTTTAAATAACAGAAATTTTGTAATCAGAAGGGAGATTATTTTTTACTGTGAGAAACTGAAGTAAAGTGAATTTTATTGTACACAACATTTTGGCAAATCAATAAAAGAGTGGATTTAGTTTCTTTAGCAGACTGTAACCTCTTTCTTTGAGTGGATTCAGTGAGGAGGAAAGGGCCCACCTTCCTCACAGATTCCCCTCTGTTTTGGATTCCAGATTAGTTGTTTTAATAGAAATGATTTATCCGTCAACGATTCTAGAATACAATTGCTATTACAGTCTAGCTCCTTCTTGTTAGATGCACATAAATCTGTCTCATGAGAATTAGAAGTCGATTGCTGAATGATGTTAGAGAACTTCTTTCCCTTTTTCTGCATTAGATTAAAATCTCGTTTCCAAGTAAAGAAAGTAAAAGTGTGAATTACTTTCTTGCAATAAATATTTTTCCTTTCTGCAATTAGTCTAGAACTTTTTCTTGCAAAAGTAAAATAGAAAGTTAGATTAGAATAAGTAATCCAGGATTCTTATACACTCATCATTTTAGATTTCAACTATGATTTCAATTCTGTAGAACTCCAGCTGTACCAACATAATTGCGTTAGTGATGATTTTTGTTTATTTTTACACTTACCTACTACAATTAGATTAGTGTTGCTTTCATAATCTAGCATAGACTGTGCACAATTATCTTGAAACAACAGACTTCCCTGGGGTGACAATTTATATTGAACACCTTAATTTTCTATTTATTTAGACAATTAAAGTGCCCAACAATGGTCATTGACAAGAAAAACAAGATATCTACTATTCAAAAAAACTGCATCTAACAATCCATATTGCATCTCGTTCCATGATGTCAATGCCATCAGTGGTAATTATGAACCACTACTTTACAGAAAAATGTCCATATGAAATATAGAAAGGCCTCATATTTACTTGTCTGTTATTTGCAAAGACCTTGAATCGCAATGGAAATGGATTTTGCATCACATAGATTGCCATGGTTTACAACTGGCAACAAATGTTGTGTCTAGCTGTGGAGATAGTCTGTTCAATGCAATTTTTTGTTTGGTGGCAGTGGAGTTCGATGTTCAGTCACTACGGATTTACATTGTATAGTCCTTTTGCAATGCAATTATAGGCGGAAACCAACAGGATTTTAGGTGCTTGCATCAACACCTTTGCCCATATCTCCTAGAATATATGTTGGCAGTTGGAACTTGGCAGGAATACCTTGTGAACATGGCACTTCCATATGAAAAAGGGAATGTGGAGGGTTGTAGATTCTGTTTGCAATGGTTGTCTATGATATTCAGGGTGAATATCTAGGTCTGGTCGGGCTTGCCAGATGGCACTGTCCATTCCTAGTTTACTGATTCAAATTACGATCAAACAATTGACATCCTCTCATTGAAAATAGATACAACACATATCCATTATGAACCTTTGCTTGGACATATCAGTAGTTCAGGTTTGAATGTCCATGCCACCCAAATGGCATCGAATCTGCATACGCGTCGAATGCTTTTTAATGACAATGAGACTCCTCTCGGTTGTGATATGGGCATATAAGGCTTGAACAAAAAAACCATGCATGAAATTCATCATAGTTGTGATGAGGCCATAGAGGGCTTAAACAAAAAATGTAGAGTAAGTTATCACAATTTGAAAAAAGTTATGCATCAAATTCGTCCGAGTTGTGATAAGGCCATAGAGGCCTTAAACAAAAAATGTAAACTAGTTTATGAGAAGGTGAATGAGAGTGAAATTCATCCCATTTTTCATCAGCTCATCGTGCCCCTGGGAAAGAAATGTAGAGTAAGTTACCACAACTTGAAAAAGGTCATACACGAGAGAAAAAAATACATTGCTACACTTCCTTTTAGAGAGAAACTCACATATCACAATGTAAAGAAATTTGTTCATGCAGAACATAACATAAATAGGTATGATCGCATATCCTAGAATGGTCATGCAACTATAACAGTTCATGGTCTAGAAGAAACACCATGCAGTACTACCAATGAAAACCAGGAAACAATTTCTACCCATACTTCCCTGCGAAAGAAAAATGAAAGACAAACCTTCATGAAAAAAATGAAAGACACTCCTTCCATTGCATGTGCAATTTGTGAACAATTGGATTTTTCAAAAAATAGTAAGTCTTTCACGCCTAATTTGTAAGCAGAATACGTCCACTTGACAGTGCACAATAAACCATTTTCTAGTGGCAAATTTTGTCTTCCATGCAAACGATCGCTTGAAAATGGAAAACTGCCACAGTTTGCAACCCCTGACCAAATAATATATAATACACCACTAGCATATGTAAGTGCGCTTATGGAACTTGAGGAGAGACTTGTTTCTCTGCGAATTGCATTTGATCAAATCAGACCTTGGGGCTATAAACGACAAGATCAATTATTAATGTACTTTTTCAACTAGATGTTGTGCAAAAAGCATTTCCATAATTCATTAACAATACAATGACAATTATTGTGGATCTGAAAAGACGCTTGCGATACAAAAATGCCTATCAAACATGCAAAGTGTGTGTGCATTCTGTTATGATAGAATTAAAGGAGTTATGTTCGAGGTCCCTGTACAAAGAAGATAACATTTGTATAAATGGGAACTAGAACAATGTTTTTGTAGAAGAGGATGGCAACTTTGCAGACACTCTAAAAAATCCTAGTGAATTTGATACAAGTGATGAATCAAAGAATGAAACACCTGCTGAAACATTGGTGCATGGATTCACTGATTCATAGTGCATTCGTGACTTGCAAGACAAAATTGTCGAAATTGCACCTGTCGAGGGGCAACGTCCACTTGGAATATTCAAGGACAAATTCACCGAGGAAATGAACTTTCCAACACTCTTCTATGGAGATCCACGTGCCACTGATATTACAGAATGATTCAGTTATCATAAAATAGTCCGATGGGAGATGTTACATTTAAGCGGTTACTTCTCTTGTCACATAACAAATTTGTTTTTCAAAATAATGTGCATAATAATAGAGCAAGTTTTGTCCTGCATGTGGGTCCGAATAAGAAAAGGCCAGTTACAAGGAAGAAAGTTGTTGGCCAAGGATGTGAATTACAAAGTAAACCTAGAAAAAATTCTTAAATCTGATATTAGATACATAGATTTCAAAAACATCTGCACCTCTCCTAACTATTTGCAACAAAAGAAAAAAAATATTTTTGCAATGATCTGGCAATTGGGCCCGCCAACATTTTTCATCACATTTACAAGTGCAGAGCATTGATGGGATCCATTGGTGGCTGCCATAACGTAAAAAAGAAACCGATACAATGGAAAATAATGACATTGACTACCTCATAAGAAAATACCCAGTGACATGTACTCGCTACTATAGACATAGAATAAATGATTTGAGACAATTGATATGCCATGATGAAACATTTTTCAGAAAAATATCGGACTACTTTTTTGTGACTAAATTCTAGAATGGGGGAAATGAACATGACCATGCACTATTGTGGATAGAGGGTGCACCAGTCTATGGAGCTGATAACAATTCAGATATCGAACAATTTGTGGATAAATACATAGCATGCAACATAGATCATTTGGATCCAAAACTTGCAAAAGTACGTAGACATTCCCATACAAGAAGTTGTAGAAAACGAAAAAACTCGCATTGCAAATACAACTTTCCCATGCCGCCAATGAGAGCTACAAGAATCATAGAGCCAGTTAGTTTAGAGGACAATGTTGTTGTTGATAAATCTAAATCTTTGTTCACATTTCTAGAACAAGGAGAATTTGACGAGCTGATGAGCTTTGATACCTTCTTGACAGAGGTAAATCTATCAGAAGATGAGAACATCCAAGCCGTACAATGTACACTTAGGAAACCAACAATTTTCTTTAAACGAAAAATATCCCATATTTGGAACAACAGTTTCTCCAAGGACATGCCAGTTATGTGGAAAGAAAAAGCAGATGCGCAGTACGTGCTCAATGCATATGCTGCAACATCGTATTGTACCTCATATATGATAGAGGTTGACAAATCTACGACAAAAGCATTAAGAAGAATACACAAAGAACATGAAAGAAGTCATATTGATGCCATACAAATGATACACACACTTGGCAATACATTTCTTAATCTTCAACAAATGTTTGCTCATCAAGCAATTCACATTGCACTTTCCTTGCCCCTCACTTGTAGTTCAAGAAAATGTGTCTTCATAAACACATCTCCACTTGAAAAACGCACATTTGTGCTTCAACCACCGGTTTTGCTACAACAAGAGCTTGACAATTCAGATGACGTGCTATGTCTCTCTATTATTGATTATTACGTCCAACGTCCATCTCCTATTAGACATATCTTCTTAGCCGAATTTTTATCGCATTACAAAAAAAATGGTGCACCCATATCAAAAAGAAAAAAACCATTTGTAATACGGTTTGTCAAATACAATAAACATTGTGACTATGAAAACTATTGTAGAGAAAAATTGTTGTTGTATGTTCCGTTCGATGAAAATGAAGAGACATTAAAACACAAATTTTCTACATGGGAGGCTGCGTATGTTGCATCTGAGACTATAGTGCACATCAATGAAGCTAGATTTACCTACAATGTTAATCCAACATGGGGTGATCTAGCAGTTGCACTTAATGACCTAGAAAACCCTGGCGATCATGATGAGACATTCAGAAACCAAAAAACAACCAGAACTCCTTCTGAGTCCTATGACTTACAAGCGAATTTGCCTCGTCCTCCAGTAGCTGGAAGTGAAAAACATATCAATCTTGGTTTTCAAGTCACAAAACATCCTTTCCTAATTGAAAATAATGAATACCACAAAATAAGATGTCTGTTGAATCGTGAACAACAAACAATTCTAAAGGACATTGCTCTTAAAAAAGGCTTGAACATAGGTAGTCCTGTGCACTCTTTCCTTACAGGCGGAGCAGGAACATGCAAGACATTTACAACGAAAGAACTGTTCCAAATGCTTATACGAATCTATGTTTCAAACAATTCCTCTGATCCTATGAAACCAAAGGGTCTAATAGTTGCATACATAGGAAAAGTTGTATACAATGTTGGTGGAACAATAGTCCACTCTGCATTTTTAATGCCTTTTAACAAGTCACCATTTCTTCCACTTAGCAAGGAAATGTTGGATACATTATCTAAGATTTATGAGGAACTCCAACTTGTCTTTATAGATGAAGCATATTTGATTGGGAGCCAATTCTTGTATTCCATTGACAACCGACTAAGAAGCATAAAACATGTGCACACGAAATACTTTGGAAACATTGACATGATATTATGTGGGGATCTTTACTAGGCATAGCCCATCCAAGATTCTTTGATATTTGAACAACCTACCGTTAAAATGGAAACAATCACCCATGACTTCTGAAGAGACAATATTAAATTCTTTGAGTTGCATACTACAATGTGCCAGACAGATGAAACATTCATTGCAATTCTGAATAGAATGCACACAAACAACCAAACATATGATGACTTGACCTGTATCAATTTGAGGTGCTTACGACCTGCACCAACAGACCCAACATTCCCTTACCTATTCTACAGAAATAAGGATGTTGCAATGCATAACAACCACATTCTATCGCTCATTCCTGGAGATGATATCATCCTCAATTCGATTGACCTGGAAGAAGACAACCATGGAAATGTGCCACATTATGAACATTCAGTCACTTTACCTTTGCAACTTGTCCTCAAATTAGAAATGTTGGTTGAAATATATGCATGTAACTATGATTCACAGGATGGCTTGGTGAATGGTGCAGATGGAATACTCAAAGGCTATACAAAGATAGAAAAACTCGATGTCCTCTGGATTAAGTTCCATGAACCGCACATAGGCAAATGACAAGAAAGCAAGTTGTCTTATCTATATAATTCAAACAATGGAAGTGATTGGACACCTATTTTACAAATATCGAAACCAGTATCGACATCAGCAAAGAGAATTCGACTGAAGATTCGAAAATAGTTTCTGATTAAACTTGCATGTGCACGTACAGTCCACATATCACAAGGACTAACACTTGATAATGTTGCATTTCAGCCTGTTGGAATTCAGATACATGGACTTTTATACACAACACTGTCCCATGTCAGAAGCATAGAATCCTTGTATTTACTAAGTCCTCTCACAAAAGATAACTTCAAAGTGAAACAAAAAGTTGATATTGAAATGGAACGACTCAGGACCACCGTAAAATGGAAACTACACTATGATTACCAATCCATACAAACAAATTCATCTATATCAATTCTCTCGCTTAACACACAGCTTAAATGCACACATGGATGATATACTAAATGACTATGATATAATGCAATCCAATATTCTGTGCTTGCAGGAAACACACATGGCATTATGCATGCAGAACAAACAATTCCCAAATCACAATTGCATATCAAGTTACATTACACATGGGGTGATGATATCGGTGAAAAAACATGTACCCATTTTGGACCATATACATATCGAAGAAAATATTGTTGAACTGGTGCTTGCAATTTTTTTTTTCCATGAAATATAAGTTGCAATACTGAATCTGTATGTTGCTCCCCATGCAACATTCTCCAACATAGTAGATGTTATTTCCAATGCATTAGGCCATTTCCATCTAAACTGACCCATTGTACTTGTAGGAGACTTCAATATTGACATGCTACAAAATAGTGGCAGAACAAAAGAATTGGAAAACTACATGTGCAAATACAGTCTCCGCTTTCTTTTGAATAACACAGGCCATCTGCAAAACACATTTATTGACCATGTCTGGTTCAATGTGCCCATTCCTCAATACAATATGTTTATCTTAGACACATATTGGTCTGATCACGATACAATTGGTATTGCACTTGAATTATGAGATATACGTCAAACATATTGCAAACTCATATTTCTATGTTTCAAAGCATATCTATATAGCTTGTTGCAAAAATTAAAAAATAAAAATAAAAAAATCCAACTTCTTGGTTTTTCTTGATTTCTACACATATTGTTCTGGTGAGCACACAATCGGTGTTGTACTTAAATTATAAAATATACATTATGCAAAAAAAAAAAAAAGGGTACATCCTCCCAAAAACTATTTGTCACTCTATTCATCTTATTCTATTTTTTTTAGTATATGTACATAGTACTTGCCTTTTTCTTTACATCTCAACTTATGTTCATATCCCTTTTGTTTTGTACTTTTGTTGATAGAAACAAATAGGAAAACTAGACACCTCAAAGAACTCCTACCCAGAGATGTAGAGGAATCCATGAAAAGGTGCATTTTTTTTTCTGCCCGTGTTCCATACTAAACAATTTTTCGTTTATTTTGTCTGTATTTTTTTTAATTTTTTTTTGCATCTAGAGCCCGCCAGCCTGCAGGTCCACCATCTAATAGAAATGTAATGTTGCGCTAGCTAGCCCGCAAGTCCACTTGTCAATTTGTATATCACCCAACTATGGGTGCTATTTGCAGGACACAGAACATTAGAGGCCCAATGTACAGTCTGCAAGTCCGCGATCCAAATAAGTGGCTAAGTATGGAATAAAGGATCTATGCATATTTGGTATGTATTGTTCATTTCTGGGAGCCCGCCAGCCCTGGAGTCTGTGTGTCAATTTTTATATCGTGGAAATCGACCCAATGTACAACCCACAAGTCCGCGATCCAAATAAGTGGCTAAGTATGGAATAAGGGATCTGTGCATATTTGGTATGTATTGCTTGTTTCTGGGAGCCCGCCATCCCTGGTGTCTGTGTGTCAATTTGTGTATCACAGAAATCACTAGAAGTAGAATGTTGATCCAACCAACCCACAAATCTGCTTGTCAATTGACAAATGTTAAGCGAGCCGACCAGACCGCAAATCCGCTTGTCAATTGACAAATGTTAAGCGAGCCAACCAACCCACAAATATTCTTTTCAATTTATTATCATAAGCTATTTTTAAGGCACCAAACAATAGAGGCCCATTTTTTACCCCGCCAGACCGAGAACCCGCGATCCAGAAACTGTACATGGTCTATAAAATCTCATCCATCCCGCAAGTCCACTTATCAATTTGTATATCGCAGAAGTGTGTGTGCTATTTATAGGACACAGAACAATAGAGGCCTATTTTTTGAGCCCGCCAGCCCGAGAATCCACGATCCAGAAAGTAGCCAAGTATGGAATGCGATATCCGTACATGCTCTATAAAATCTCATGTCCATAATTTATAAAGGTACATATTTAGTTTTGTCTCGTTTCTACACACACTGATCTGGTAACCACAAAGTTGGTCTTGCACATGAATTATGAAATATGCACTGGTGTAACATCCCACTCTGGCACACTAAGAAAACTTATTCTTTGAGGACACTTGCTCGCAAGTGATCTGGACTTTTATGATGTTAAAACATTTATCCTTGATTATGATGCGTTACGATAGATGACATGATGTTTTATTGCTTTGACGTAGACATGTGTTATTGACTCAGTTTTATTGAGTGTGCAGGGTTTTGGACCTTGAGGATGTAGAGGCATTAGTGGAACCCCTTGAACTACGGATTGAGTCAGGGAATGTGCTATTTGGGTTGATTTATTTACTGTGATATTTCATTGATTTGATGATATGATGTTGACATGTTCTGACATGATTGTTGATGATGCAGGATGACGATAGCTTGCCGACCAGACTCACATATGGAGTAAAGGGGTCATACACGATTTCCAGAGAGGTTGAGGGAGAGGTGTGGACAACATCCCTACCACAACCTACTAGCACTCCTGTCGTGGCTTGAATTGTAGGTTAACGATTACCTAGTTCGAGAGGAATCCACGATGCCTTGAGGGCAGACTGCGACAATCGCTCACGATGATTCTAAGGGGCGTGCAATAAGGTGAGGGCCTTATTCCTTAGATCCCTTAGTCTCCCACAAGTTCACCTGGCGGAGTGTTGACTCCAGGGGTTATAAATGTTTACCAATCAGTCAAGTTGGCGAGTGGCACCCTTGGAGCACGTGATGCATCCTGAAGGGCACATCATGCAAAAGAAACACAAGTCGGTGAGTGGCACCCTTGGAGCACGTGGTGCATCCTGAAGGGCACGTCGCGTGAAAGAAACACAAGTTAGCAAGTGGCACCCTTGGAGCATGTGGTGCATCCTGAAGGGCACGTCGCGCAAGAGAAACAACCGGGGCGAGTGGCACCCTTGGAGCACGTGGGGCATCTTGAAGGACACGTCGCATTGATGTTGAGGAAGGAACAAACCTAGATGGCCCTAAGACATTTAACACCTTAAGAAATTCTTAAAACGACTTCCCTAAATAATTGTCGCCCAGTTCAGAATCTAAACCTAAGTCTAAAACTTCTTTAGGGTAAAATTTTGTTTAGCCTTAAGAAAAAGACTCTATAAAAATAAAAATAAAGATATAAACTAAAACCCACTTAAGTAATAGTTTTAGTCTTCTTAAATTTAGAGGGTAAAATGAAGAGAGGAATAATTTAATTAAAATC